>JACDJE010000032.1:982979-1109598 GCA_016647715.1 Pavo muticus | reverse complement strand
CCCAACCCCCGAAGAAATTTTTGGGAATCCAGGTATGTCATAGAAAAACTCCATTCTCAATTCTTTATTCTTCCAAACTTTGTTTTCATCACCTCATCCCAAGCTTTGCATGAATGGCGCAGGCAGTAATTTTGAGCTAGGAGAAATCAGTTTTACAAAGTTAAATACTATTTGTATAATCTTCTATTTTATCTTAAATCCTGTTACATAAATCATGTTAAAATATGCTGGTACGCAAAGTGTACCGGAATGAACATGGGAGTAATAGATGCTTAACTTCTGGCATTTACTTTCATAGTAAGCTATCTAATTGACTAAGAAGGTGTATCCTCTTTGTGTGAATCCTGAGAAACTATCATTCCATCTGGTAACTCCCATTTTGCAAAGTAAATCTAAAAACTATAAAAGTAGTCTGATGTGAACAGAAGATTAGTGTATGCTACTGAGTCACTGGCTGTAAGCAAGTTAGGTGTATGCACAGTCTACGCAAGTCTTAGGAAAAAACATTCTTATTTGATTAGCTGGAAAAGAACAAAACAGAAACAAGGATACTTAGTGAAAATGAAGTTTCTAACTTTCTACACAATCTGTAAACAGGTATTTGTATTTAATACAAGACAGATACGTCCCAATATGCCTAAGGATTGTTACTGTATGGAAAAATATTCCTACAAATTCTTCATTACCATCATTCATCTTACAAGTAATTCATATCTGGATCTGCTTGATATACAAATGGCACTAAAAATATTAGCCAAAAGTTGGGAAAAGTAACAAAAATGAAACAACAACAACAAGATAGAGAAAATAAAAAGGAAAATAGTCTGATCAGTACTGCATAATACCACAAAACCATGAAACATGTGGCACTCAGCGTGTAATTCCCAGGAACTTCTCTCTTGGCTCCAGGGAAGCCCTGGTGAAAACATTCAAATGATCCTGAGCATTGCTAGCTGCAGACATATTTCCAGGAGAAACGGTCTGATCTATCAGTTTTACTGCTATTTAGTTTGCATAACTTCTCTGTAACGCTTCATGGAGACAAAGTATACAAAAAGATAGTTTGAACTAGAGCACCTAAAAGCCTGTACCTCTATGTATATTCTACAGAACTACTTCAGGATGTTGACAAAGTAATCTCTTTGATTACAGGTATATGGCCCATCCTAATGGGACGTCATTTGTTCAGCTATTAGAAGCTACAGCAGTACTTTTGAGCCAAGGAGGCATTTTTATTCATATCATCAACACATGTTTTTTTTCCCCTGAATATCACATTTGTTCGCTGGGAAGATACACAGATTTTACTATGTGGTACATTTTTAATACTATTCTTTTAACTTTTCTCTATATTTTGGGAGGTAGGATTTTTTGAGTGGAATTTCTGCTTTTCTTGCACATAGAAATTATTTAGGAGCAAGATTTTCAATAAGGCATGTACTGGCAGAGCTACAGCATTGGGAATCTAATTATCAAATATACAGAAAACTGTGTTTGTAATGCCAATGAACTCTGTGTGGAGATTTGTCCACTATAGATAGGAATGGAGGTAAAAGATGACGTAATAATGTTTTAATGTATATAATTCAAAACCTATAGGAGTAATAACACCATTAATACTGGATTAATATCTAGCTTTTAAAGTAAGAAATACCCAAGGGAACAAGGGAAAGCAACAAAACAAGAAGTCACCTGACCACTGTTTGAAGACACTGTATTAGAGGCTCAGAATAGATGGCTATCATGAATCAGAATAGGCCTAAATGGATTAGAAGAGAGAACAAAAGCCAGCATGGAAAACAACACTGTAGTAGAAACAAAATAACATCTCACAAACAAACAAAAGGAAATCAGATACAAATGGTAACAAAAGGTATGAGCTTTGACATAATGAGTCAAGCTTACAAAGGCTTTGAGGAGCAGTCAGTGTCTCAGGTCATTGGAAAACAGCAACATACTGCTTAATTATATCAGAAGCAGGAAAACTGCTACTTAATGAAATGGGAGAGAACAAACACATTCAAGGAAGAAACTGAAGTGTGAAATGGTTTCCTTCTATTATAGTCACTCCGTTCCACAAAGCATGTTTTAAAAGTAGAAAAGAGAAGGAAAATAAGGCTCAGAATGGGATGCATTCCCTGAACTGTCAAAAACTTTTCCTGTAACATTCCAATGATACGTTAACCAACCATAAGAATGTTGAATGGCTATTCATGGACTGAATAGCTACAGACATTTTTCTTCTACATCATTTTTTTTTCATTGCTAACTGCATCTGTTACATAGTAAGTGCCAGTGAGTGTGGGTTATATCATTAAAAGGCAATGATGTCCAGAACTAGGTCATGTTGAGATCCACTAATATTCTGGTAGTCCAGTTTAAAATCACAGTATGAGTCTTTAAAAACACAAGCTAGTAGAGGTATAGTGTCACGCATCTGACACAGAATTACTAATTCATCAAGTAATGACACCAGGGCAAGACATACATATTAAAAAACATATTTACAATGAGCAAGAGAGAAACACAGAGCTTTGGAAAAAAATTATGATGTGCCTGACTAACTCTCAGTGAAAGACAGTATGTCCTGTTGAATACTCCTGAGATGCTTAAATGATGGCCCTGTCCCCTAAAAGTATCAAAGAAGCATAGCAAATGCTTGAGGCCAGCTGTCATGCTTGAGACATTTACTTTGTTCACACAGCTTTTCTGCTTCTGCTGGTCATGCAAAATTAACAACACAGATGAATTTTGCAGCCTGATCAAAACAGAAATATCCATTCAGTCACCAAAAAAAAAAAAAAAAAAAAAAAAAAGCCTCTTCAACCTGTTGAAGATCACAGATGAAAGCAAGGATAAGATCTAAGTTATCCTTTAAACATTTTCAGAATTCACGATATCTGATTTGAAGACAAACTGTAAGGACACGTTAAAAAAATATCTGAGTGATACGAACATGAATGGAAATGTGTTTAAGCAGTGGAAGAAGCAGGAGAACAAAGGCTGAAAGAACAATCATAATGAGGAACACTGTTCCCAAGGCACTGCTCCCAGAGGGTAAACAGAAGAACATTTTTTACATCAGGAAAAAAAAAAAAAGGCCTACACTCTGTTAAGACCACAGAAGAGGTAACAGCGAAGATGCTGCACGTGAGTATCAGGAGGATGACAATGAAGAAGCAGGACGTTACATACACCACTACTGTTCATGTTAGTTTATAAAAAAAAAACCTGGTTATAGACATTAATTGAAATGAAGAAAAACAGACAATGAACAGTAATAAGATGTAAGATTTATTGACAGCTGAAATCAACCACTTTCTGTGAGAAAGGAAGTACAGACAGGAATACATGGATAGTAAAAATATTTTCTCTTTTATCTACACTGATTTCCACATTCTGGTTGGGTTTGTCCTGCAGTTCCTTCATTGGGCCCTGGCCGTGGTGCTGAAAACAAAGCCCAGGTCAGGCAAAAGGTCTCTGCGATTTTCTGACCTGCAGGAATCAAACGTAACTCCTCACTGACAGAGGTGTAGGGCCAGTATCTCAACTGAAGTAAAATGGTAAAGTTCATTGGACCTAAGCAATTCCACATCATGATGCATTTGAAGGCTTTAAGAACCAGTGACCATTCTCTAGACAGTATTATTTCTGAAGGAATATTCAACAGCGATGTGCTGCCGCCTGTACGTAAGGAATCACAAACTGCAAAAATCCAAGTAACTTAACACTCTTCAAATACTCTGCCGCTGTCACTTCAAGTGATGCAATTCCCACAGTCATTCAATTAAATGTGGTGAGTTATGCAGACACCTTAACAAGGTAACGTAATAGGACAGTTGTTCCTCACATAACAAAGGAAATTATGACAGATATTCTTTTTGTCATGTCTTCTCTTCAGCAAGTCAGAATACATTATCAATGTTTGCAGCACAGTGACACAGTCTGACTAGATTTTCCAACAAAAATCACGAAAAGGAAGCATTGTCATGAAGTAGTGGTTATGCAAAAACCAGAAGCATTCAGAAGTCATGTGCAGGATATAAGAAAACTATGCATGAGTAACAATTAACATCTTTATTCTACGCTCCACAAAAGCAGAAATTGTTAATCATGAATAGAAAAGGGTTGCCTTGAGAATACACTGAGTAACATGAATGCTGTACACAAAGTATGTTTATTCATCAAATCACTTTCAAAAATCATTTTTGGTCCTATTTTTCGGTAGCTGTGGAGGAGTGCGGCATGAGTATGTTATCAAGAGTTCATTTTTCACCATCTTTGGGGGGAGGAAAAAAAAGCACGAGAAAAAGCAATACCAGCTCTGCTTCAAATTGTTGTTTCAACTGTAGTGCATGTGCGTTACTTAAGCAGACACATTATATCTGTTTTACCCACTTTTTCTGTTTTGAACCCCTCCTCCACTTCTGTCTCTTCCTATGTTGCACATATAATCCAAAATGCATTAATGTAGCCTTATAACATGTAACAGCATGTTCCCTAAAGCAAGATCAAATTCTGTGCCAACTGTAGTACTGTGATTTCCACTCATTTTTAGACACATTTCAGTGTAGAAAAAGGGCTGAACTCCTCTGTGGGATTATCAGAAAAACGCATTAGGAAGGAAAAGATGCACTAATATTTAGCACTTTCTGCCAAGGCTGGACTTTTGAAATAAAAGCCTCTCTTTGCCCCATAATAAGTATATGTTTATGAATCCGCTAACCAGTCCTCTCAAACTGAGGACAGTTTACTCCTCTCTCTTCCTTTATAGTGAGATTTTATGAAATTAGTGGGTACTTTGGTAGCTTCCTTTTGCAAACTCCACTTCTTAGACAAGCCTTGCCTTTTCACCTCCACTTACCTGCTTAGTAAACGTATCCTTTTCACAAACTAAGCTGCCTATGTACACAACAGTTTTTATAGAGGCTAGTGCTTGTTCCTTCTTACGTCATAAAAGTTATTTCAAGCTATTGAAAAAAAAACTAATAAAAGTCATTTTAAAAGTCAATATAAAACTATATTTTAATCAATCACACACATATTGTTTTTTCCTGTCAAGAAATCACAAATGTGATTGAAAGATATTGTCTAATTCATTTGAATGCAGAGAGACACACTTTTTATTGCCTCTAGTCTTTACTGACATGCCTGCTTTCTGAAGAATATTTTTTATTTCCTTAAACCTATCTGTAAATTACTCAAATAATGCCAAATCCAAGAGCTACCTCTGTATGGTTTCCTTCTATTCTTTCTGAATTACAGAAATAATTTATATTCCACTTCTTAGCACCTACAGGCTTTGAGCAAGTGTGAACAAGTGTTAAAATTTCCTTACCTCTAATTTTTCCTTAATTGTGCTGGTATATTCAATCACTGTGTCCTTATTAAACATAAGGCCTTCTTTACTGTGAAACAAACATTTATATTCTGACAGCACCAAAGCTAGCGCGTATTGTTGATAATTTCATTGCAGTGAATTGTCAGAAACAATGGAACATTCTTCAGCAAAAAGAGAAGGAAATGATGACTGAACTACAAAAAAAGATGGCAAGTATTTGGGAAAAAAAAATCTGCAATAATTACATATGCACTTATATGCATACATAGTCCCTTCAAATCGGGAACCACTCGTACCACACACTTTCTAGTACATCATACTGATTTCAGTTTCTTAAAGCCACAGTTGAGCAGGAACTAGAGATGGAGAGATAATAACTACAGTGCACCTTTACAGCTTAGCTTTCTCCTTTTATATGACAACTTAAAGACATAGCAAAAGAACACTAACTCAAATGCACTTAAAACTGCACGCACACACAGTTCTAAAAGAAATCTTAGCAGGAACAGCATTTTTTCTAATGATTGCACATAAAGGTAAGCATGATCAGAGAAAAGGTTAGAAGATGGATACTTAGAAAGGTTGCATGTAAGAAGCACAGGAATGAACATGAATCAGGTCTCACGGTTAGCACAGCACTGTCACTGTAGACCATTAATCTTCTTAATAATTGTTAATGAGATTTAGAGCCTTTTTATATCTTGGTCAGAAATTCAAAACCAACTTACATAATGGTGCTAAGGTTAAATTATTACGGCCTTACTATTCTGCAAAGGAATGCACTGTTTTCTTTCTAGCTCTTACATTCATGTGACTCAAATCACAATCAAACGTAGCAATAATGCAGATATTTTTCATTGCTGCCAGTGGTTAATGTGAACCAGAAGAACTACACTGAGAAAGAGTGAAGAAGCACAAATTGGTACTGACTGTATTGTATCAACTCTGTGGTTATATTAAGTTTTTTAAGCACTCACTTGTAACAACTGATGCTATTCCTTAAACACTGACATTGCTTTTCAATTAAAAAAAAAAAACAAACAACAAAAGATACATCACACATTTCAGTGCACACATTCATTTTCAGAAGAGTGAAAATAAGAAAATTACAAACTTTGTGCACAGAGAACATTTTTCAAGATCCACAAACACAGCTTGCTGCTTGCACAGTTACCTTACCAGACACCACAGTTCTGTTTTCACCAAAGAATTTCTGCCTTCCAGAACCGGACTTTAATACGTTGCACTGGCATACTGCTCAACTGGTAAACAGTTTTTCATTTGCTGCAACACACATACACACAATTTATTGCACAAAACGCGCTTATTTTTTCATTAATTGGATTATCAATCGGAAGATAAGGCCATTAATACTAAGTGAACTCTCTTTGTGGAGAGAAGAAAAAGAAACTGGATCACTTGATGCAGAAAAAAAAATCAAGCTCTGCAGAAGAGCACTGAAAAGAAACTGACAGTTCTGAAGAAGCAGTTTAAAATTCCTGGAATGCTGTAGTAATACTGAGATAATGAAAATGAAAACTCTTTTTGCCATGGAGTAAAAACAACACTTATAGAAGTAGCTGCCAAGCCCGGTATCTTAAGGGAACAAGCAATAAATGCTCTGGGAGGAACGGAAGAGCTACCAACAGCTGCTTGCCACAGCCAATTTAAAAAAAAAAATAATAAGGTTATAACATTGCCTACATGTGGAGTTTGCACCCATCTCCACGCTTGCGATGGGATTTATGGCAAGTTCCTGGTACAAGGAAAGGGAGTTCCGGTTCTGTAAACAATGCCCTTCTCATAACTATATGAATACAGGATTCTACTAACCATATCCTCCAAAAATTTGTTTCGGCTTGCACCATAAGAGTTTTAACACATGATAACAAAACATTATTACGACACGTTTGTGTGTAATAGAGCAGACCAATGAGTATTTACTGTGGCTCAAGGTTAAAATGCCATACATATTTTGTTGCACAGTGTATTTTGTTACAATCATACTGAAGTGACTATTAAAATGTGAATAGAAAGCAAGGCTTAAAAGAGAACTTGAAAATGTGAAGAGAAACTGTTCAGTTTACTTTCCTACAGTTAGGCTTGATTCTACAATACATTATCCACTTCGATGCTATTTAAAATATTTAAGTGCTTAAACATATATTATTTTCTATTATTTTAATCCATATGCCCCATTGCTATTAATGTAAAGTCATCTACCTTCTTAAGTTTATGGGATGTTTGCCATTATTTTTCAATGAACACTTTGTTACTACAGCTGTTGGGACAGACTTAGGCCAAAACAAGGCATTTTTGAAGATCTAGCGCTTCCATTTTGTAGCAGCCATGAACTTGTGCTAAGCACCAAACAATTGGAGGCATCTTTTCCATGTGACAGCGTCAGCAAAAATTTCTCTTGACAAATCATACACATTTCATTTCACTCTGCTATAGAATTTGGCTTCAGATAGCATAATAGAGAATTAAAGTTTTGAGTGTTTGTATGCAGTGTACCTCTACTAAGGTACAGTGTCCTATAATGTAGGTGAGCAGTACACACATAAACGTGTTCTGCTCATATCAGTTATGGATTCATTTCTGAAAAAAAACACTAGGAATAATATATATATTCTAGCTCAATAGATGGACTGGCTAACCATAATAAATTAATTCAAACAGCATGCAAAATACTGATAGCATGATCAAAGGTCTGTCTTTCAAGAACAAAACAGAGATGATATCCAATCATAGGCATGTAACCTAGCTTTGCTAACACTGACTTGAAACGTAGGACAAAATATAGGAAAATAAGATTTAGCTGCCATTCATTCATAGTGAGACATTTTGGTTGTTTCCCACAAGAGACTATCTTCAAAACATTAATATGGGGAGTCCACCCACTTCGCTTGTAGTTAACCTCACTGATATAATTGCTACCCTAATAAGTATTACCATAGTTAAAAACTGGAAAGATCCCTTCTACGCACAAAGAAAAGTAAACTCTATTAGACTTCACATTAACATCACACAGCCTTCACAAAATTCACAGTAAGTGTCAAAAACTTAACTTTGCTTGAATGGGAAACCAAACTGAACAATTCTGAGTGAAAAGTACTAATCCAAAACGCCTGCAATGCCAGCTGAGAAGGTGAGAAAATAGAAATTGAGAATAACCATAAAGTAATCATGAGAAAATAAAGGAGCATTGTCTATGCTAGGATTTCAATTGCAGTAATAGTTCACAGAGTACATTGTATTGTCAGTCTAACACATTGAAAACATGTTGTGCCAAACCATGGAAAGATCATGGATAGGGTTTTATTAATTGCTTTGGTCTACCTTTATTTTTCCTCAAGTCCCAAGCACAGCTACAGAACAACTGACACTCCATGAAGAGCGTGGAGAAAAAAAGGTGATTTGGACTTGCATATAAGAGCTTTTAACATAAAATTATGTTACAGGAAGTGACAAAAGTCTGTACTAGGATTCAGGTCATCCAGTTTCCTGTTTGTCCCCTCATTCCCATCACACAACTTCTCATTTGTCCTTTTTTTGTTCACCTAACTCCTCTCATTCATCCCCCTCAAGTTAACCATACGCGCTTTAATTTCCTGCTTAAACTGTGATGCAAGCTCCTGTTACCCTCCAACCCCAAAGAGCACCCACCTTCCTCCTGGGCCTACATATCAAACAGTAGGAGTGCCCCTTTTTCATCCTGCTATTAGAAAACTGAGTGGAGAGAGAAGCAAAGAGAAGTCTGACTCATTTTCAATCCAAATGGGGTGTGGAGTGCACAGGGAGGATTAGGTTTCAGTTTCAGCATTGCTTCTCATCACGCCTTTTCTTCTATAGGAGTTTTAATACTTTCTTTCCAGTATATGTGCAAACATTTCTCTGTTCATTAGAAGAATGTCAAATATGATTATTTCATTCTTATGGAAAACAACTGCTTCCTCAACTCCACATTACCTGATACCCAGCAACAACAAAAAGGCACTTCTTGGTAATTGTAGCTTGAGACATAGCATTTGTATACATAGAGGAGAAAATTTCAACGTTCCATCTCTATCACTTTATCCCATAGTTAGTAAAGATGATCAACATCAGAAATACTGTTCTTTTTCAGAGTGAAAAGCTTAACGCGACACGCTCTTCAGTGCCCCTCTGTGGTCGCTCATGAAAAAGCATTCCCATAGCCTTCCAACTTTTTCCAGCTTCAGCTGACCAACTGTTAGAACAGCACCACCAACAGAATTTCAGATGTCCCTCACGTGATGCAGCACTCTGATGCATGCACAGGTTTTTCACTTTTTTTCTGCAATTCCAGAAATTGTATTGAGCTGACTGTTAGTATGTGGGGAAACAAAAAAATGAGATTTTAAAGTGGGATCTAAACTTACAAAGAAGATACAAGCGTAAGCCAGAGTCACTGGTAAAAGGGCTAGTGGCTTAACAGAAAGGATGCAAAATCTGACAGTCTCTTCAAACTGGAATGAAGCCCATCTCAAGAGAAATTTCTTTCATACTGAGAAAAGGAATGTGAACAGTTCGTCCAAGCTAAGTTAAGGGAAACTCAAGGGATTAACTTGCCAGATACAGCATCAAACTACTAACGTATGAGACAGACGGTGATATTTTCCTCTGTCTTTCTAGACAACGTCACCGATCAGGAAAATCTAAACAGAATACAAAAGTAAAGAAGAGCGACAACTGCCACTGAGCCAGTATCACGTTCTGGCCTCCCATTCCTTGTAAAGCACCAGCATGCTCACTCCTTCCTGGTCACTGTATTACAACATTCATTAACTAATCAGGCACTAAAAGAAAGAGTAGTACAGTCTGAGGGTTCTGTTGGCTTTAGTCCAAACAACTGACAGCTCCACTGCTAAGACCCCTGATTGAGGTTAGGAGAGATAGGAAATTCCATTTGCTTTTCAGGTGGTGATGAAAAAGACTGAGGCACGTGGGTAGAAAAGGCTTAAGTTTAATCTATTACTGCAGTTTTCCAAGGAAAAACAAAGTATTAAGACTGGTTTCACTAATTAAATTATAATATAAAATATGATTCTTCATTATTGTTTTGTTAAATTCCTTTACAAGGCCAACACTTGCTTGGCAGGAAAAGCATCTGTCAACACGATTTTCTGACACAACTCTTCATAATTCATGAGCTGCACACAGAAATAATTGGCTCAATGTACTATTTACGACCAAGATCAATGATTTAAACATTGGAAAAAGGGACAGGAAACTCACCAAGAGAGCACACAAGCTTCATTAACAAAGTGCCTGATCCCATAAGCAGCCTGTTCTCTGCCAGTAGATGGCATCATTACTTCTTTTAGGAAAAGGGTTCCAGAAAAAAACCTGTAAAAAAAAAAAATCTGGCCGCTATATACATGTTCTTGCACTTTCCTTTTTGCTTAAAATAGAGCCCTTTGCCTTAGGAGCTATTTTTGTATTCCATTGGACAGCAGTAGGCAAACAACACTATACACAACCTTAGCACACCAGGAGGCTGAAAGAAAATACTGAAAATACTGAATCACAACCTAGCAGTAGATCAAAGGTCTGGTAACTTGTGGCTGTGAACAAGGTGCAGAAAGGGAATTTGCAGAGACAGTACCACATCTAATTCTAAACCTACATACATTTCTAGGGACAAAATAGAGGGGAAAAAAATGTAGTATACATTTTTTGTATGTGAAAATGGCATGACTTTCTCAATACATCCTCTCAGGACCTGCATCACAGGTTTCTCTTAACTGGTAGCTAGAGGTTCTTTAACATGTGCTAGGTGTTGTCCTGTACATTACAATTAAATAGTATACTGTAATACCATCATTAATAATATAACATTAATACATTAATTATACAGTATATTAAGTATACTGCATTATAATTATTAAATGATATACTGTTGACATATGGTACATAAAGCCATACTTCTGCAGCAAATCACTGCAAAATCATTGGTCTGCTATCTCCTGTTTGCTCTACTACAAAGCAAACTTTAGAGATGTTCTGTACAGCCGCTCTATTCAGTCCACAATGAAAAACAGTGAAAAAGGAAGAAATATGCTTGGTTTAGGAGAGGCAGTGCTCCTAAATTACTCTTGTAACCAAAGGTTAGAAAAAAACAAGCTATCTGCAAGTTAGCAGCACCCCTTAAAGGGCCCTGGTTTTGTTCACACCCCCATACACTTCGCATCCTGAATTTACACTCCAGTGTCTCATCCGCACTGTTTAGTTTCAACAGCTATCACATTCACTGACACCAGTGGACTTTACTTCCCGAGGCCCTTAGAATTTAGATGTTTTATCCTGCATCTCGGTACTTGGAAATGATGACAGAGGGAGACCAAGCCAAGCATTAGGAATAACTGCTGTCTTGACAGGGAGGTAACCTCACTGTGTTTCAGCAATATTCATGAGCTGTTCCACAGCACTGCTTAAACACCAAACACCCATTGCTTTATCTTAGTGCCCTTATATCCAGAACCGGGTGAAGATCAGCATACCTTGTATGATCTCAGATTTAACTAATTTAGGTTTCCTATCTCACAGCTCAATCAGAGAAATTACTAGAACTATAAAAATACACAAGACCATCTTAAAATGACCACTGGACAATGCTGTTCTAGGTCCATTCAAATGAATTCACATTCAATCAATCCAATGGCTAAGAGTTGCGAAGACCAGGGGCTGCCAAATCTCCTGAAAGAGCATAAAAGTAAACTAGCAAACCAGATTGAACCAAAAAGAATGTGGCAGAACCATGCTTTCAACCCACAGTTTCAAGCAAAATATTTTGTATTAATACTTGCATCTAGATTTGCTATGATACAAACCACCAGAGAGCACTCTGTTTTACAACACTGAAATAATTTTGAAACTGGAATCACAGAATGGTTGAGATGGGCAGGGCCCTCTGGTACAGCCCCTGCTCAGGCAGAGCCACCCAGAGCAAGCTGCCCAGAGCCATGTCCAGGTGGCTTTTAAAGATCTCCAGGGAGGGAGACCATATAATAAAGAATCAGTCTGAAGGCACACACCCAAGGAAATGAATTTCCAAAGCTGGATCCACACAGCTGAAATGAAGCTTTTTGCTTATTATACCTCAACATTATGTGGGACTAATAAATCAAGTTGATACAAGTATTTTCTAGCTAGTTCCCAGATGACTTTCTTGCTTTACAGGCCAACATGTGTATTTATACACATATTCCTGCAGAGATTTTCAATGAAATCCACTTATATGCTATCTTTTTTTTCCCAGATATCTGGAACTCCTTCCCTAGAACTACGTGCAGCCATTACTTTTGCTTAGAAATATTACAGCGAATGTCGAGACAGAAAAAAGGAAAGTTAAAAACAAAAATGTGTATTTCATGCTAGGAATAATCCCTTCGTTCTGGAAAGAATATTTACCCACCACTAATACATAGCTGTATCTGGTATGAAGTAGATGAGCTATATAAATCTGAGGAACAGCAATACAAAACTGTTTTGACAATAATATGAAAATGTCATCTGCAGGCAGGACTCTATCAGGCCTATTTTTCACTGCACTGAGACACCAATTCACTACTGGGTTAGAGAGAAAATGTTATTTGTGATGTCTAAAGATCACTCCAGGCTAAAGGTGCTTGAGCAACCAATCAGCTCCACCTGCCTCCGCATACCAGAACAGGTTTATCTGCAGCTCCTCCCCAGACTTCCTGGCTCCAGAGCTGAGCTACTTAAAGGACATTTCTCAAAACCCAAACAGCCTCCCAGCTCGCAAACCTGCAAATTCTCCTGCAGGCACCCTACCCTGGCTTCTGTCTGCAAGCTGCAAACTCACTGGACCCACTGCACAGGCGCAGGCAAGAGCTGGGACCTTCAGTTCTGCTGAATAAGAACTAGCTGTGCCTCAGGGACCTTCGAATGTAATTCATAAGCACAGTGGTTCACTGTGATTGGCTCTGCACAATTCACTGTGACACTGGGCTCACTGCAGCAGCCGCTTCCAGCTTCTCACTGTGACTGTGTTCACTCCACAGGCAGCTTTTCAGCTGCCGCTTGTCCATTATGCTCTTCCACCTCTCCCCTGCCTGCCACCAAAGAACAGATGCTATGCGACAGGATAAATTGACTTAGCAGAGCTGCAGGTAAAACAGAGTAATTTATACGGCATTATAATCTACACATTAAATCCTGCAATTTATACTGTCATTTAAGCTAACCTTCTTTACTTCACCTTCCATTAACTCAGACTGGAAATACGATTTTTAAAGATGAACTGATGTGGGGAAATCCACTGCACATCTGAAATTATATCCCTATTTCTAAGCCATAAAATTTGGAAGAACTATGTTTTTCCCAGTATGGCATCCAATCTCCCAGAGCCCGGGTCAAACATCTCCACAGAGTCATAAAAGCTGGAAATAATCTAATCTAGTCTAACCATCAACCCATCACCATCATGCTGACTAATTCACATCCCTCATCTGATGCGCTCCAGCATTCACACCTAGCAGCACCCTCACCTGCAATTGACATCTCACGAAACAAGAGAGCACACGTGATAACTAATGATAGATAAAAGGTTTACTGGAAAAAATACCAAAAGAGTCACTGTAGACTGAAGCCCTAGCTTCAGCAGAGCATTAGTTGTGTCAGAAATATGGAGGTGTACCTGATTAGTAGGGAGAGTAGGAGCTTGAATGGAATATTTTAAGTGCTTTCCCACTGAAAAGGTAAATTCCTTCCCTGTAGGTACCATTTTCAGAAACAGTTTGGAGGAAGCTCTCTCTCCAGCAGTAATGTCAACAGGTTCCACAGCCTGTAGGCAATAAAGCTGAAGAGAGAGCCCAGATCTTCGTTTCTTGACATAAAGAGTGAAACCACCACCACTCTCCTCCCTTGCACTGTGGAAAAGTGTAAGCAGCAGACAGCCTTTATACAGTGTTCCAAAGACAAAACTATGTGAATAAACATTAAGCAGCAGTATCCTGTCAGAATTCACTGCCAACTTACGGTGGGGCTGAAAAAATAAGAGACACTGCACAGGAAATCGACCTTTCTCTGGTAGGAATTCATTGACCAAGGAAAGGGGGAAAGGGCAGGAAATCTGCAAGTAGCAGTATCAGCCTGTCTTCATCATCATTTGTTCCCTGTATTCTTGTGCAAGACCGAAGAACACAAACTGAAGTTTTTTCCCTTTGGAGGATGACAGTTGCCAGTCTCATGCCCTCCGTGACCTCTAATTAGCTCCTCTGTCAGCCAATTGTACTGATCAAATTCCAGAACCCTGGAGAAAAAAAAACAAACAATAAAACAGCCTGTGACCTCTGAAAGTTTGCTATTTACTTTTCTGCAGTCATATACGTGAGCTGCTGGTTTCCCATTGGCTTTTGACTGCATATATCCAATGTACTTCAAAGTAGGCACTCAAAACAAGACACTACGAACTACTACATTGTGCAGCATACACCATGATCCAGGTCACTCACAATAACCTAAGCCGAGGGCACTGTAACTTATTAACCAACTTTCTCTCCTGGCATTGTTCACAGTTGCACAGTCACAGAACTGCTGGGAGTCTGCTGCAATCACTAGAAAACAGCTTGTCTCAGGAAGTTATTCTGGAGTACTACCATTAGGAAAAGCTGGTTTACACAGACTTCCTTGAAATAAGAGTAACAGGATGACTTTCAAATATGGCCTTCCCAAGTTTCCAGATTTAAGCTTTGCAGACACTTCCTCCGTGCAATGATTTGTCATCCAGATTCTCTGCCACAAAGTAACTGATTAGTGTTCATTGAGATCACGTTCATGACCTAACGTGGAGTATTTTCTTGAGAATTACAGCATTTAAGTTAATCAAGTGCATTTTTTGCCCCAGACACACAGGGGAATGATTACTGGAACATTTTAAGTTTCTGTTTCTGCCTGACATAGTAGGCAGATACATATGGGGTAACTGTTTCCCAGGAAACAACAGCAGCAGGGCTCTGAAAGAAAAAGGGAGCCATCATACTGTCAAAGCAAATAATGCTGGTGGCGAAAATTCTCTGCAACGTGTCTATGTTTGTTAAAGGTGAGACTGACTGCTCCAAAATAAGAACTGCCACTCACAGAGGGAAACTAGCATGGATTTTACTTTCTGGAATCATGACATGCCTGAAGCGTAGCAATTCCAGAAGGGCAGGAGCTCTACTACCATGCAATGATGCTGTACTTAAAAAACAAGAGAAAATTAGAAGTAATACGAGCTTGCAGAACTAGCTCTGGTTGCGAGCTGTCAAAGAAAGCAACGCAGCTGATCTCAAAGCAACATGGAAAGGCAATGACAAAAGACAACTTCGTAACATACTGCTGCATGCGTTGCTTGCCTTGCTGTCTTTGAAGTCAGAGACATCGCGCTGGGACTAATTAAAACAGAACAAGTTAATAACTTATAGGTAAACTCCTCTTTCAGTATACTGGTTTCAAGTTTTAAGCAGTGAGATCTGTCAGTGTTTAGTACTTCTTGTTTTGCAGAAGACTGAAATAACAAGTATACAGTCGTGCTCTCTTGCTGATTGCCTTCTCTGGTTTGGTGCTATGTGAGGTTCACTATGACTAGGACTTAAAATTTGTTCTAATTTACCTCCAAATGCATGAATGCAGGTACAGGTTCCAGAATAACTCTTCAGAATTACTCCTGCTTTTATAGTTCAACCTTTTTGAATTGTAATGTGAGCAGGATACAGTATAGAACTCTTTTCACCTCCCAGACGTCCCAGGAAGCTCCAGGATTATATTTCTAACTAACTTAATTGAGAAAACTGGCGATCTTCAGATTTACTTTCAGTCACAAGTTATCCAGTGGGCAGAAAATATTCAAGCATGAGAATTTATCTGCTGACAACATACGTATAGTCTGGCAACTGCAAATGCCAAATGTTCCCATCAGTTAAAAAAATGAAGTTATTCTGTGTCTCAGAACAGACTGCCTGGCATTGCTTAACATCATGAACAACAATTTTGCTAGTCTATTACAAGTTGTTATAAGAACTGTGTAAAAAAGATCCTGTCCATCTTTTCCTGTACTCTTTTTACTGTTTCCAAACAGCCATTGCATAGGAAATGCTACACTGATGAGAATTACTGGCCTTATTAGACCACGAACAGTTAAGAATATCAGAACAGTATTATTACTTAGAAATATTACCTACAATTTAAGTTCTGATCTATTTTAACGGAAATGAAAAATTAAAACAGTTTCTAGTTTATAGATGATGAGTCAGTTCTTATTGACAGAAATTTACATTTTGCAGGTGCTGCAAACTGTCTTTTTCCCCCTCACATGCAAAGGAAGCATGCAGAACGTCTTGCTTGATTCAGACAAATATCTGCCCTTTTATTCCACGAACCAATTACACATGGAGAAAAATGTTAATGCACATCTGAGACCTATCTCCCCTAGGTGCAGTAGGACTGCTTTCTGGCCAATGCTTGGGAGTTTCTTGTAAATGCTTTCACCTGCATTTCAAGCTCTGATAAGACGGGAGTATTTGTGGATCTGCTGCATCTCTTGACAAGGGAGAAGCAGTTCCCATTTCCCACAAAAGCCTGTCACATAGAGCACGTTTACTCAGACTCTACATACAGCAAGAGTTTATTCACAGAATTTAATCACTGTGAAAACACGTACAATTCTTTTACTTCCTTTTTTTCCCCTCTCTCTGCATTAAATCATACTTTGCAGACTAGAGGGCGATAATGGCTAAGGGGAAAAGAGAAGAATCTTATCCCATTGGACTCCAAGATCCCAGAACGTTTGCTAACTGTTAAAGGAATAGAATACAAGGGGTAAAGGTTAAAACCCTGTCTCAATATCAACTCCAGATAGCTACTGTTGCTTTTAAGCTCCTAAAACGACAGAAAGGAATGACTCACCCACAAACTAAAAGCGTATTTTATTAAAACCCAAGCCATGTTTCCAGCTGACATTCTTCATGCAGCCGACACCTTGCAACAAAAGCTTTAATTTATGAACAAGCAGAAAGCTACACAAGAGCTGATATTTAAAGTTTAAGAGCAGGTTTCTGGAAGCTAGCCAAATATCAGGAAAGACTTGCTCAAACTGTGAAAAAAAATAACACAGGAACTACCTACCCCCATACAATGGTGTATATAACATATTATAGGTACACAGTTCTTCATTACTCAGAACTATCCAATTGTCCAGAACGTCCCAATCTGTCTAAATAGCATCACACTACCTTTTTCTTTGATTTTCAGCCGAGCACCTTAAAAATTCACCATGACAGACAGCATTGTTGTCCAGTGTTTGAAAGGTAACAAGGAAAAGATGGTCATTTGGGTATTCCTTCCAAAGTATTCATTAGCTCTTAACAATCACTACAGTAGCTCAAAAGCAGGTTTTAGCTGAGTTCTGTAAAAATCTTCTTGCTGCTTCGTAACAGAAACTTTCCAGGCACTGAAGAAACAGACACGAAACTTAGTTCATGAATATGCTTTGCTTAAATAACATCACTTGTCTGCAGTTTTTCTTTCTGTCTGACAAAGATGGTCTGCTAGCAGCTTTTATCTTTTGTCAGATACTCTCTGACACCGTATCAAACAAATTAACATCTCTATTCTACCAGTAGTCACACACGCTTCTTTCCTGCAAAATAATACTTCCCTACAAATAGAAATTGTACTGGAATCATCCCCAACAGGTTTAAGAATCATCCAACAAGAAACATACTTTAATTCATTAGTTGATATAAAGACAATAAATGGGAAAGTTGTCATCCTTTCCTTTGGGCTGACTAACCATTCTAGAGAAAAGAGAACATCAACGGCACAACTGTTAACACGTAGGACCCATCCAGTCCTCCTCAGATCCTTCCCTTCTCTCTGCAGCAGGACAACGGACGATACCAGCTTGTTTGCATGCCTTTGGTCACTGTTCAACAGATGTTTAGTCTCAACTGATACTTCCTAGGTCACCCCGCCAGCGTGGCACCAACGTGGAAGAGCAGTGGTGCATAGCAGTCAGAGAGTGAGACAAGCCTTAGAAGTTTATCCACAACACCCCAAACGCAAGAAGCACACCTCTCTAAACAAAATAAATCAGGTTGACTGATCCTCTCTCCTTTGACTCCTGCAATAAGGAGTTTCTAACTATGCCCACTCAGCACTTCCTTCTAGCAATTTAGGAGCCTTCCTCCTGGTGTGAGAAGTCACCAGCTTCCAGCCTTTGATGCAATGGGAATTTCCACCTTCCAAAAGCATAGACATAGGCTGTCGTATTTCCTGACTGCAGCAGAAGGGCCAGGCTCTTGACGCTTCGGGGTCTCAGAGAAGATCCAGTTGATCTCCTTCTCCTCCTTTTTGATTCTGCAGTCTGTTGAATTCCTTTTTCATTTGGAGGTACAGCTCTGCAACAACTAGAGAGCTCCTGCAGGACAGAAGACCAAGTGTCTCTGACCCAGACAATCCTACAGCATGAGACTTACAGAGCTGAGTCCTTCTCATGAACCTCTGTCTGGGTCCAACTTCCACAGAAATTTAGTGTTTGCTTTTCTCAAAAATAATTAGGGCAAAATGAAAAAAAAATCCTTGTTTTCCCAGCTGTTTCCTTTTATGACCTGATTAATTATGGATAAATCCAGATTAAATAAGGTAAATTCACTGAAGATAATGATTTGGTGATGAGATTTCTACAGATAACTTCCTCATTCATGTATAAGCAGGAATTCAAAACAATCCAAGCACCTATCATTAGGCACACACCTGCTCTTCAGCAGCCAGCAATGTACACAGCAGCCTGTTGCTTACTATTCATCAGAAACATACCACTCATGTTTCTGCAGTTCTTGCATCACCAGCTGCAATGTGTTCGCATGCATAAATATACATTCACAACTAGATAAATGTAGCTGTGCTCAGCCTGTGTAAATCCAGGGAGCAACTCCCACGAAGCAGTAGAGCTTGTCTAATATATGCTGCTTTCAGAGACAGAAGTGAGAACCATTTTTTATTCCTCTCAATAATTAATTTGCACATAGATTGAAGAAAAATAATTTTTGGCTTTCCAACTCAGAAATTCCCAAATCAGTTTTCACAATTGCATATAAAATATGGGTAGTGCTGTAACTGTGCTGTCAAATGTGACAGCCATTCTGTACTCAGCAATATTTCAAACGCCATCCAAATGCAACCATACAAATGTCACCTCTGCTACAGAACTTAATGAATGGAGCAATATTAATCAATTAATGGACAGCAGAGTGTATGCAGAAGCAGCCAAGTCTCGCTGAGGATTTCAATAGGGAGTTCTGGGTGGGCAATCAAGTTTAAACTGCAGACCTGCCAAAGCACACGGACTTTCTGTACGATAAAACGGATTTCCGGTCCCACAGTGAGGGAAACTGAAAAACTTTTACATATAGCCAAACTAGTGAAAATTTGGCTATTATACTGGCTGCAAGAAACCATTTATCAAATCATTTTGACTTCTGATCACAGAAAAAGAAAAATGATTAGGAGGAGGTTATCTATATACTTCCATTCTTTGATTCCAAATTGCTGAAGATATCATCCTCCCATAATTCCTGTGGCACGGGGACACTCCCCTCCTAGGCTTCTCAGTAAGTAGAAGTTCTATCCAAGCCTTTCATGCAGAAGTGAAGAGCCCCCAACCACATGAGCTAACGTATATCTGAAGTGTCACTAAGTACAATTTAGTTGCCTATTTATCTTGTATTCAACAGACCAGAACTGTAAAAATATCTCCTTCCTGCTTCTTTACATTGTAAGCATTTACTATGCTTAATGATATATTTTTTTCCAAATTAACTCCCTATTTGACAGGCCAGATCACCTATTCCTGCAATTTTAAGGTTTTCTTTTCACAAAGAAGAAGCACAAGTACAGTACTACATATTCTTCAGAGGGAGCAGTACCCATCAAATTTGATTCTTTCCATTCTGGCCTTCACATTTATACAAGTTCAGAGATCATGCAGCACTCTAATGATGGCAACTTTTGTTATAAAGAGATGCCAAAGAAACATGATAACAGGTTACCATTTGTAAATATTATTCAGTATAGCTGCCAATCCTCCTTTTGCTCTAAAAGGATAAATCTCAAAATGGTCAACACTTATTACTAAGTGTTGACCATTATTATTATTATTATTATAACTTATTATTAAGTTATTATCACACATGAAGATGCATGAACTATTTCCTGTGAGCATAAAAAGTGTCTCTTGGGAGAAATGGCTGCAGATCTATGGTGCCGACATCGTCCACACAAAGGCCCACACAGCAGAGACAACACAGAAACTACCTGGACAGCAGAACAGCACAGAAGCAGGGCACTGGAGGAAGGTAGCTTTATAATCAGTCTGCTTTTGATGCAGCCAATTATTCAGGGCAATAGATTTTCAAGGTGAATAGAATAACATTAAGACCACATCCAGTTTTCTACTCTACAGATTTGTGCAAAGAAAGCAGTCAGTTTATGTTGGCGAATGGCTGTTATGAGTACTCTGAGAAGCAAAGGGTCCTGACTCGAAGTCATCAGTAGAACAAACCAGATACAGTTCCAGTGCTGGCTTTTCCCCTCCTATTATGCTCTTCTTTGGGGTGGTGCGAGAAATCTATTAAGTTTCAAGTAAGTTTCTTCATGACTGGCAGAACAGTGTTAATCAAAGGCTGCTTAGGAAGTATTAAGGGGCAGGTAGGTGGCAGTGGATGTTAACAGCAAAATATAAGGGAGTATATAGAGACTGAATAATAACCTACCCTAAAGCAGCAGTCACCTTGTCGTGCAACTCCAAAAGAAATACTGCAAATTACTATTAAGTCATAGCACTTCAGCCCTTGCAGGAAAAACACATGCACTGAAATGGAAATAGTCTCAGAATTCTATGATTTTAGAGCTAGGAATCTAGAGCAAGCTCTGTAGAAGATCTCTAGGACTGGACCTCCTGCAGAATGCTTCCCACCAGCTCTGACTGCCTTGACAGTTTGTCTGCCTTGGCCTAGAGACATCAACCTTCTTCTAATCAGTAGCCTTCCAGTGACTGCAGTCACTTTCTTCTGCATTTCATCTGCACTAAGCATTTGGGCAGCAGGAGGTAGCAGTGCATCTAGTATTCTTATATGGTCCAGAACAAGGGAAACCTTGGCACAGAAAAAGGATGAGGAGAGGAGAAAGCTGAGGGAGTACTGCTGGGATGGGATCTTGGCCAGAAATTGTGGCCTCAGACAGCAGGAAGGGAAGATCACAAACAAATTAATAAATAAAAAAAAATAAAAGAAAAATATAAAGAAATTATTTTAAACTATTTGAACAACCAGTGGTTCCTAGACGAGGGTAATGACTCTCTTTAAGTAACTACTTTTCTTGTATTTACCTAAGAATATAGATTCAATTGAGTGGAGATATGCAAACAAATCAAAGTAACATGAAATAATTAAATCTAGCCAGGATACCTGACATATAGGGAGAGAGTTTGGTGCTTTGTCTGAGGGAAGTTTCCAGGGAATGCTGTTTAACATCTTCATTAATAATCTGGACAATGGGACAGAGTGTATCCTCAGCAAGTTTGCAGAGGGCCCAAACTGGGAAGAGCGGTTGATACACCAGAGGATCCTGCTGCCATGCAGAGGCAATTGACAGGCTGGAGAAATGAGCTGGCAGAAACCTAACAAATTTCAACAAGTGAAGTCCTTCATCTGGGGAGGAACAAACCCTGGTGGGACCAGCAGGTGGTAGGGGTCACTCAGCTATAAAGCAGTCAGGCAGAAACCAACCTGGGGATGATGGTGGAGAGCAAAGCCAAACATGACCCAGCTATGTGTCCTTGCTAAGATGGCTAAGAGTACTCTGTGCTGCACTAGAAGGAGTGCTGCCAGCAGCTCAAAAGAGATGATGCTTTCCCTCAGCTCTGATAAAACAGCCCATGAGTAGTGGCTCCCCAGTAGCAGACATACATTACACATTAGAAGACCCCAATGAAGGGTCACAGAGATAACTAAAAGACTGGAGCATCTCACTACAAGGAAAGGCTGAGACAGCTGGGACTATTCTGTCTAGACAAGTGAAGAATCAGGGTGGATCTTATCAATGTATGTATACCTGAAGGGAGAGTGCAGAGAGGATGGAGCCAGGCTCTGCTCAGTGCTCCCCATTAACAGGTAACAGGTCAAGTGGCAATGGGCACAAACTGAAAAACAGGAGGTTCTGTGTGAACCTCTGAAAGCACTTATCTGCTGTGCAGGCAGCCAAACATTGGCACAGGTTGCCCAGAGACTGTGAAGTCTCTTGGAGATATCCAGAAGACACCTGAACATGGTGTACTTGGGTGGCTGTGCTTGAGCAGGGGTTGGGCGAGATGGACCCAGAGGTTCCTTCCCTTCTCAGCCATTTTGTGATTCTTAGACATTTTTATTTACCCACTACTTTTACTTCTAGCATTTGTAATAAGAAGGAAATAAAAGTGAAAATTATGAAAACAGGAATCAATAAGAGACATACTGAATTGAAATTCAAAACTAACAGCAATCTTAGAAGATTATTCACTAACACTTACATAGATAGAACTTCATGAGAAAAATATTAAAAGTTCATCAACACCTCAAAAATAAAGTGATTTTTTCAATGGCCCCTGGATATAAACTTATTGTTGTGCTGCAAGAAAAAAACGTTTCCATCCTCACAAATCTCGTAAGAGTTACTTCCAACCGTAGAGTCTCTTCAATGGGTAAATCAAATATTTAGTTGCCTAGATAAACCTGATAACCAATAATATGAAATAGAATAATATTCTACGCACACACACCCCACCCCCAGAATCCTTTATTTTTAAATATAAGTGGGTAACTTGCTCAGATCCAGAGACCATACATTAACCAGTAATACCTACTGATGTTTAAAACAAACAAACAAAAAAAAACCAGCTTCTTTTAATCAGTTCTTATCTCAGACATCACCTTTACTCTTAAAGCTCTCCCATAAGCAGTTCAAGCAACTGCCCCAAAGAAGTACTGCCAAAAGATGCCAAGCAGACGCTCTCTCCACATCTGCTCTGCTTCATTGGCTCCAATTTACTCTTTCTAACAAAATTTACAGAAGTCTAACGAAATTCTCTGGACATGTAATAGGTACAAGATGAGATACACTTGGTTGTTAGACCAGCGGCATTAGAAAACTGAACGGAACTTGAAGAGACATCACAATCTCACATGATTAATATCATCACTGAATGCAAATACTAAATGGTGACTCACTGAGTGCTAGCAGTGTGTAAACATACCATGTATTGATTGCGGAACTGAAGTCCTGGAAACTTACTTAAGAGTAAACATTTACAATTATATTGGATTCCTTGATATGAAGGTGACACTAGAGATAATAAGCATGCTTAGAACCCTGAATTCCATAGAAAGAATGTGTTTACCCTGTAGACTGATCTACAAAACAAAAAGTATTTTTAATAAATTTACATTACTTCACTTTCTAATTTTTACCTAGAGCTTAAGAGAACATAGCACCTTAACATGCTTGATTTAAGTTACAAACGAGGCTTTTTTGACATCCCACGGGTAAGTCAATTTTAAAGAAGAGCATATTTAATTTCAAATAAATTGCAGCAAAGAATTTAAGGAAAATGATAACCACTAGTTGAGTAAGCAAAAAAAAAAAAAATATATATATATATATATATATAGCCATCACATAATAGAATTCAGTTTGATAAACTGTATCTATATATGAAGAAGCTTTAGGCTCAAAACAAATTGAAGAAACAAGACTTGATGAGGGTTTTGTTCACGACAAGGATCTGGTGTCCTTCAAGTTATAGACAGCTATATAATACAACAAAACCTTTGCTAGATAACAGAACTTGTTGGTAAACCTAGCGTTTACTGAGTTAGTTTGGTGGGATTTTTTGAGATACCTCAATATTCACGACCAACTATAAAACCACTGCAGTAAAATTTGTTGTTAAATTCAGTCAGATTGTCATCACACTTGCAGAGCAGAACAAACAGAACTGCAATGGACAGCGGCAATGCATGCAACAGACACAGAAAATAAACACAGGCCTGGAACATTCAGTTCACACAGGCCAGCATCACACACAGACGTTTTTACCAGAACAGACTACAGTACTGCTTACCTGCCATTTTTACTTTGCTGCATGTGGTAACAAGCCAGGACACGTGCAGCCCCATTGCAGAATGCTACAATCACTTGTAGCAAGACGGCTTCAGGGAGCTCAGGCTGACCAGAGGTATTAGAAACAAAATGGTGGTCACTGACTGCAGGATGCATCTGGGGAACATGCCAGCAAGCTGCAGCTGAAGAGAGGGAGCAGAGCACAACTGCCTCTGCCAGCTGATGGGAGAACCTTCCTTGCTCACCAGTGACTGTGGAAACAAATTCATATTCAGGCAGTTCCTCACCTTCAGAGGAAACATCAATCCTCCCAGCACACAGGGAGGGAAAGTAGATTTTAAGACTATCCTCAGCATATTTCCCCCATGAAACACACCATCCACAATCCCTCTAGTGTTTCCACAAAAAATAAGTCACACAAAACGTCTGGCAAGCCGTGTCAGTCCATCGACCCAAACCAATTTGTTCAGTGTACAGAGGGGAAAAGCACAAATCTCACGCACTTTTCTAAAATTTAGCCTGTATTTTATAGCGCCTGGGCGGCAGAAAGGGAGAGAGAACGTTTCCCGCCTTGCGGCCGCAGCCTCACCTACGCCGCTCAGGACGGGTCGGGCTTCCCCTCAGAGCGATTGAACACGTGCAGGGCCTGAGGAAGCCCGGTGTGCCCTCACAACGCCCGGTTAGCTGAACTTCTGTCAGGAAACTCCCTAGTGCTCCACTTAGAGTTGCTCTTGGGAAGAATGGGAAGCAGATATAACATCTTGTGCGTCTGAGGTAAGAGCTGTGGGAGCGCAGAGGGGACTCTCAAGAGCACGGCAGGGGCCAGAGAGGTTTGCTGGAGGAAAAACTTGCCCTGAGGGGAAAGGCTGTGTTGTGGGTGGAGAAACACGTGTTGCAGACCTCTTTCCCCCCTCCCCCTTTTTTTTAAAATGAAAATCACTCAGAGCCCCTCTATTTTAAATGGTAATTTTGTTGGTCACTTTTTTTGTTTTTGTTTCAGAATAACTCAGTTTTAGTGAGGCGGTGACTGTGAGGCAGTCCCACAGCGTGCCTCTGCCCCCCACACTGCAGTGCTGACAGCTCAGCCACAGCTGCTGTTGGTTACATCCCAAAGCCCTGAGGTGAAAACGCTCCTCTTACTAAACACGCTGCCCTGCTCATCACTAAAAAGTGCTGGAGGATGGAAAATGTTACAGCAAATGTTTTAAATGATGCTAAAATCTAAGTTACATAAACAAAGATTGCAGTACTATCAGGAAGTTGTTTTGTTTTCTTGAATTCGTTTTTTCATCTCTAAAAGGGGCCTTCGAATAGTTTAGAATCAGTAGTGGTTTTAGATCACACCATTTTGTATCATTTTCCAGAGAAATAATGAAAAAATAAGTGACTCACACAAAATATCTTGAGAAATAATTTTGTTGTCACTTCCTGTGTGCTTGGCAGGCATAACTTCTGGCTAACAATTTCCATTTGCGTCCATTGGCTGGATGTGCTGCTTTTAACATAACTAAAGTGATTAGCTAACCTCTTTCAGGATAGTCTGCGATAAAGTGATTTCAATATGAATTTATGGATTAAAATGCTTTGAGATCATCAGATGGACTCTTCATCAGGCATCCCCTTTGTACCTGCTGGAGCCTTCTTATTGCTGGAACTCAGAATCATTTTCATGACTTGAGCAGTCAGCACATCACATTCATGATCAATATTTTTTTTTTAGTGTTTGAATTAGCACATAATGTGTTATCTCCATTTAGTCCAATGTTCTAAAGCATGCTGACACAACTGAAGAGTTAACTTAGTTCTTGGGAAGAGAGAGAGATTCTGTGGCAGTGTGTTTCACTCCACACAAATTTCAAACAAGCTACTAAAGCTGTGATTAAGGTACTTGCACTTTTAATATTTCCGTTCAGTTAGCATCAGTGTTCTTAGCTTTAGGTGCATCAGGCCTGTCTAGCAAGGTAAGCCTGAGACAGATCCAGTATCAGATGTCAAAGTGTCACAGATGATCACCAAAATCTTAGCTTATCATATCTGAAAGAACAGAATCATACCTCAGAAAATTCTTGATATCCTTGAATGTTTCTGCCTGTTTTTGCATTGGTATCATTAGAACTCTAGTGTTGAATAGACAGTAGAATACTACAGTTGTTTTTTTTTTTTTCTTGTAATTTAAGTAGAAAATTGTGTTCAATTTTCCTCAGTTGAGGAACACAAAAAATGCTTTAGCTCAATGCTAAGATTTTGACTGCGATACTAATAGTGAGCTGTTGGCTCACATATCTTGGACACTTGATCCTAGCAAAAGCAACAGTTATTTGTTAAGGTCATGATTCATAAGTGCTTCTAAATTGCCTTGTTAATACAGCCTTGGTAAATTCCTAAAATTCTTGTGCTATCATTCTTCTTCTGTATTGCTACAATTGGATACAATAGCTTTTTTTTTTTTTTTTTCTTTTTCTTTAATGGGAGATAAGATAAATGATTCCCAGTTTACCAAGGCATTCAACTCTGCATCAGTCTTTAGCCACCTCAAGGTATGTTCCTGGTCTTTATGTAGATCATCATGGTTGTCAGATCTAGAAAGACTTACCTTAAAGATTTTTCACATCTCTATCCGTGGAAGACAAATGAGGAATTGTATTCATCACTATTCTTGAATAAGTGGATATCTTAGATGCTGACACATAATAGTACATAGTTTAATGTGAATTTCTCTTCCTTGCCTCCTTGCCAGTAACCATGAGTGAGCTTTTTTTGGTAGAACAAAAAAGCTGACCTATCAAAATCCACATGTGAAATTGAAACATGAAAAGAACAGGATTGCATCTGACTTAATGCAAAACCCTTCTATTTCTATGTTGCAATATTTGCATACATTGGAGAACACTGAAATAAATACTTCAAATCCTCAAGCATTCAAGGATATTCTAATGTGGTGAATTACATTTATCTCATTACTGAGATACCTTTTTATTTGTATCCTTGCCAACAAGAATTGTAGTCATGGCCTCTTTACTACCTTGTATTGATCTCTCCAGTTTGACTCAGGAAGGAGACCATATTGAAATGCCAAATCTTGAGAATCATATACAGTATGATTTTTTTTTAACATATTGTTTTTAAAAAAAAACCTTTCGAATTATAGTCTTGGTGATGGAACTCAGTGTAGCAATACAGAAAGCAATAACCTAAGTGTTCTACTGTTTTTATCTGGGAAATTGGAAAGAACCCTCATGCAGCATGCTTTCAAGCAGTCCAGTGGTTTCCCTATTTGACATAGGGAAGATCATATAAGTAACAAATGTCTTGGGCACATACTGTCATGAGAATGGCCAAGATTGTTTATCTTGTTTGCTCTGAGATAAAGTAAAGCCTCCTCAACAATCTAGTGCATCATATATATCCCTTGCTATCTGTGCTGCCTACTCATACAATTTCAAATCCTGTTCCATGTCCCAGTCCTTATCTTCAGCAGACTCTTGTCTGAATTCATTAATTCCTAAGAGACTGTTGAAAGCTCTGGAAAAAGGCAATTTATCAGTAATGTTCTTCTGACAAATTCTGGTACTCTTTTCAGTAAGATAGCCTGTAGGAGGAACAAGCTTACCCAGGAGACAATGTAACATGATGGCAAGAAGGACTACCATAATGCTTCCTGCTTGTCAAACATCATGCGCAAGGCCTGGATCTCAACACTTCTGTCACATTTAATGATGTTGCAGCTTATTTAACCCAACAGGCAACTCAGTACTACATAGATGTTTGTTCACTACGCCCCCAGATGGGATGAGGAAGAGAACTCATAGGTTGAAGTAGAAACTACTTACTAAAATGAAGGAGGAAAATGGAAACAAAAATACAACAATAATAATATATGCAACTACAGTGCATTATAATTCCTTGCCACCCACCAACTAACCGCTGCACAGTAACAACACAACCTGCCAGCAATACGCAGTCTCGCCAGCTGACACTCAGCAACCACCAAGCAGCATCTGCCCTCCAGCCAACTCCCCGCAGCTTAATGGCCTCCTTCATAAGAAGGGTATGGAATAACCCTTGGGCTAATTCAGCTCCACCCTGCCTCTGCTGCTGTGCTACAGAGGCAGTGGTCCCAATTAGTGGCCTGGCTCTAGGTGCACTTCTAACATGCAACAATGTTGGTCTGCTTATTGTTTTTGGCTGCAACCAGGACAAGTGGCCTTTATAAAACAGCAGTTCTCGAAAAAAGAGCCATAAGGCATACATGTTTCTTGTCTTGGTGAAAGAATGAGTGAATAGCTTGGCACATGTATAGTTTTGTTTCTTGATGTGTTCCTGGAAGAAATTCAAAAAAGATTATGAAAGCGACATAGTGGAAGATAGGCAAGCAGTAGTATGATTTGTAGAAGTGGGCTATGCTGTTTGAAACTAAATCTTAGTCCTCAAAGCAAGGATGTGCACAAAACACAGCTCCCTGTATGAAGCCTAACAATAGAGAAAGGATGCTCCAAGAGTTCAAGTCCCTTGCATGCGAATTTGTGGTTCTTGCAAGAGGAAAAAACATAAAGCAAGTCCTTATGTCATTTTTTGACTCTATGAAACATCTGACATCACAGTGCTTGCTTACTGAAAATTCGGAGGCTGCTAAACCACAAAATAACCAGAAACAGAAGCTTCCGTAGTGGAGGTGAGGAATACATGACATTCCTTAGAATCTACACGTTTACAAAGGCCCCTCTCCACCATGCTCACAGTGAGGGGCTGTAGTAGTTGCATGAAAACATGGTAAGTAAGATCAATGGAGCTCAAATAAACTGAGTTCTGCCTGGAAATGTGTGGAAGATAGATAAAGATGGTAAAAGAAAACCTAAAGTTGCACTTGCTCTTTTTTTGGGAAGTAACAGAATGTGGAAACAATTCAGAAATCATTTTTCCACTGCTTTACAGACTTACAGAACAATATTTTTAAAGTCATGGGAGTTTTATCCCGGACTTTAATATGCCAGTACACATGGGAATACTAGTTTTGTTTAATTAAAAGTATGTAAATATGAAAGCGGTTCAACTTGCCAGATTACCCACAGGCAATTTCAAGTTCTCATATACCACATGTTCTTAACAAGCCAGTATTCTGCTGTTGGTTTCTTGAGAAACTAAGTTAGGTTCACTGTAAACTGCTCAGCAGTCACAGACCTGGGAACAGCTGTGACGTTAAATGAGATGGAATTATTGACATCATACTAGAATTACAAAATGGAAACAAAATCTGGCACTGAATTTTATTCCCTTTCTTTATGCTATATTAAGCACTCGGATTGTTAAAGGTTTTCATTTCTATATAGAGTTGTCATCAAATCTGACTGCAGTATTCTGGACTGGCCAGAGAAGGCTAAAAGAGCAGTATGTACATGCGTATACATACAGGCATGCATATATTTGTTTGTGTATACGGTAAATTTTAGCAGGTGAAAATATGTTAAGCTTTGTTAAAACAGTCTAAGTGATCTAGATTATTTGGAAAAAGTCTTAAGCAGATAAGATCTTAGATGCATTTAGCAATAAATGATCGGACTTCTTAGGAAGCATATTGCACCCTAGAAAATACATTTGGCAGATATTTTGTTTGTATTGTACTTTAGTTATGTAAAATACACACATATTTTTGTTATTCCTCCCTCTCCTTGCTCTTACAATGAAAACAGTGAGAAGTTAGAGATGCCAAAGGAAGTAGTGGAACGTGTACCTGAAAGGAAAGCAAGTCTAGAATAAACAAACTGTTAAAATAATTGCAAATCAGTTGTAGGTGCTTTCAGCCATTTGTTCACAAAGAGTGTAACAGAGTAGACATAGTCAGAAATAAAAGGACTATAATTAAGTCTGGATCCTACCTAAGCTCCTTGAAATACATTTCCTTCCTACTTACCCTGTACGTATGCGTGGAAGACACCCATGATCTGAAGGGGATTCAGTCCAAGTCTGAGGAATTAGAGATATAACTACATGGCACAATGCAGCAGTTCAGTGATATATTTTACTCAGCTAATGAACTAAAAATGAAAACTGCCAGAGTGAGACAATTTGTTATTACTTCTCACTTTCCAGCTGGTTCTTCATACTTCATTGTGTTTAATCTTTTTAGGGATCTCATAATATTAGAAAATTATGTGCACTTGATTACAGAGAGTTTTCAGATGATGGGGTTTTTTTTCTTTCTCATGAGAAAAACTGTTGTTACTGTAACCACAAATGATAATAGCATATAGGTTATATTTCATTATACACAGAGCTTTCAAATATGAATCTGTAGTGTGTCTTAAGGTGAAAACTGAGAACAAAAATTGACAAATCTTTGTGAAAGTCATAATGCTGACACCTTTATTCCACATGAAAGTAAGTATAAAATGTCTGCCAGTAGCCTCTCCGTGCAGTGAGGTCTTAATGCATTAAACGATCAGCTCACAGAAGGAGACATGACACAGCTCTCTGGATTGAGGGCCTATGCAGCTATAAGTAACTGGGATGCAAGTTGCCAGCTGATACGTTTGTACTATTCAAAATGAGAGATATGTAAAAAGGATGAAAGTTGTTCATTCTTGCTACAAGAGAGTATATGTTTCTGTGCATGCATCTCTCTACTTTTCTTCATAGGTAGTGAGTGCTCTCACTACCTATGTGCATAGAACAATTGCAGTATAGGTCTTTGTTCTTCTAACTGTGTATGGAAGCAACCTTCATTAATCCCTTCCCCATTTTATATCTTCAGCTTTATCTCATTGTCTCCCCAACTTCATTTCTTTGGAACTGGATAGAAGTTTCCTATTTTCAGAACTAGAAGTCAGGAATAAATAAGTCAAATCTATTCTAACGTGATTTCACCATTCAGAGAGCTTTCATAGAATCATAGAATTGCTCAGGTTGGAAAAGACCTTAAAGATCATCAAGTCCAACCACAACGTAGCCATACTACCCTAACTAACAACCCTCTGCTAAATCGTGTCCCTGAGCACCACATCCAAACAGTTTTTAAACACATTCAGGGATGGTGACTCAACCACCCCCCTGGGGATTCCAGTGCAGACCAACTCCACTCTCACTGTAATCACCTTTCAGGTATTTGAAGAGAGCAAGGAAGTCTCCCCTCAGCCTCCTCTTCCCCAGACTAAGCAGCCCCACAAATCCATATTTACATTTTACAATCAAAATGCATTAAAAAAAAAAAAAAAGGTCAAACTGTATCAGGTAACAGGTAGACAAAAGTATACACTTAAAGATGTTATCGGATATATTAACATCAGTTGGAGGCTATCTGTTCTGAAATGCACACACATTAAAGGACAATGTAAACATGTAAACATGTGATTGCCACTGACTTGCTGTTCCCAGCTCTTAATATTTGTGTAAATACAAGTTTTATTTTACTTCCTTACCAGTAGAGGTCAAGGCTTGTGCTTCATGGATTCCTGCTTCACAGTATATTTACTTTCTATTCTATATCTGGTAATAAAATCTAATTATTAAATACTGTGATGTAACAAGTGGCAAATAAATTTGTTTTTCCTAAATGCTGTTTAAACATTAATTACAAATGCAGCTGTATGGCAGCTATGAAGCTAGTAGGTAGGAGAATTTGAGCTGCGTCTTGTTCATGTGGCGTTATTAACTGAGTTCTAACTAAGCTACAGACATTTGAACTATAGCTGCCCTCATGTTAAATGCTTTCTGTTCTTTAGCTCTGTTGTTGTATCGAGTCAAAATGCACATTGCCTAGATTTGCTGACATGGTTATGTCTGAGTTTCCTTTAGAAAAGGAATACAGAGTAATTGCTGAAGCCTAGAAGGGGAAAAAACATTTACCTGTGCTTTCCCAAATGTTGGTCTTAGGATAAAATGTTCTCTGTTCTCGTACAGTACAGAGGAAGAAAAATACAATTAATGCCAGCATTTTCTCTTTGAGAAAAGCAGGTGCACACCAAGTCTCTTGTAAACTCTAATCAATCTGTAGAATTAGATATGAGATCTTAAAAATAGTCGAGAAATAACAAGGAGTGCCTTTATTTTCACTACTGGACGTAAATGAAAATGAAATGAGAGAGCTGATGTCCTCACCCACAGACTAGTTAATCACTAGAAGATAAACTGGGCTTTAAGGTACTCTGCAGAGATTTTCTTCATAATTATAGAGTTGGAGGGGAACGTTGTGATGTCTCTTTCCACAGTTGTATCATTCATTCTGTGTTTTTCTCTCGGCACTAAATTGACCCATTCATAACGAGGTGTTACAGAACAAACTCTTCAGCCCACACTGCTTCAGTGGTCAGAATTCAAACTGGTTCAAGAACAGTGTCAGCAACACAGAATTCAGGAGTAGGGGAGCTGTGTGTGGGTGACAAGGGAAGATAGAACTTGCCTTCTATCTATCCCTACGTACAGGATAACATTATATGAAAACTCTTTCTCACTGTGGCAGGCCTTGCTCTGTTGCTTTGTTGTGTTGCATGCGCACACATGCAGAGCATTTTACTCCAGAAACACTTCCAATGTTTTGTCCAAGTTTGTCATCAGGGCTGTGGATATGCTTCAGAGAACTTGGGGAGTGGCAGGCTTTCTCAGCCTCTCTCACTGTGTACAAAGAGTGAATGACACCAGCTGGGGTCCCCACAGCTATAGTATTGGAGATATTCATCAAAGTGAGTGCCAGAGGCATAAAGCCAACACGGGAAGGTCTCAGGCCATTGTCCTAAAATGAATTATAATCAAAAGTTAAGTGCAAGTTAATTAAGTCTTTACCACTTCTAGAAGCATATGTTTTAAATGATTTCCTAGTATTTTTGGTTTTTTTTTTCTAAACAAGTATATGAGAAACACTTGACTTTACAGTTGTTAAAGTACAAAAGCACTTTTGGAACAGTGAAAGAGCACTCTCTGATAGCTTTGGTTTTTTTCCTATATGCACTCTGTATTTTTTAGTTTATATTCAGATTTGATCTATATGCACTTTGAGGCAAGAAATGAAATCTTGTACAATGCCCATAGCCACTATGTCTCAGTATACTGCAACAGAAAGTAATTTGCATTGTTATGCAAATATAAGATCTAAGTATCTGTAGTCAAATACCTGAAGACAGTAAAGAAGACACTAAATGAATGTCAGCCCCAACAATCCACTCAGTGGAATTGTTTTCTGCTTGTAGGTGATGTATCTCATCTCTTTCGAAGACAATCTGATAAATTCCAGAATTACAGAACACGGTCGAGATACCAAGGAAAAGAGTTATCTTGATTTTGGTGACCAGAAGGATAGCAGAAAGTGTGGGTTTGTACTAAAATCAGGAGGTGGATTACTTAGTCTTTGATGGCACAATCATGCTGGACTTCTTTTAGATACTGCTTGGAGCGGAGAGTTGAAGTGTCCCAAGATCATAAAGAGATGTGAGCAAAAAAGTACACAGAATCATCGTAAATATTAGGGGATTCTGAAGCTGCAGCATAAGCTGATGATAAGGACATAGCTGGTTACAACTTTTTTGTCACTATTTCTCAGTTAAAAAGATTTATTTATTTTTTTTTTACCACTTTCTGAACATTCTCTGAATATTTATCTATTTTAATGTCAGTTTCTTGGGAAAGTATCTTGGCAGCAAGCGCAGTCAGCTGGCTATGTAGCATCTGCCTGCTTGATTGCCTGCCAGCTTCTTGGACAAGCACACAGGAGCCTCTGAAATGTGCAACAAGCTTAGCCTACAGAAGCAGCAGCGTATGTGACTCAGTTTTGTGCAAGATAGTAAGGAGAAACAGGCAGACAAAACAGGTAGAGCACGTAATACTTAGTCATTTCTAAATATCTAAATATCTAAATATCAATATTCTTAATAGCATCAGTATTCTACAATGCTTATTTGAAGGTCAGTCTTCTAGGGTAATTTGGCAGTTAAAATATGTATGATTTTAATGGCATCACGTTTTTAATAGCATCAGTATATCTCCAAATGATTTAAATTTTGAATAAAATATTGCAACTGAAAGAAAAACACAAATAACAGATCAGTTGCTGTGTCAGGTTGCTTTCAAGCTGTAGCCAGTATCTACACATACCAAAAAGAGCAAAGGAATCTTACAAGCACGAGCTACCAAAGCTGGAAACCACTTGAACGGGACGGAGGACTATTCAAATGCTGTATTTTGTTTATCCAGACATATATAAGGTCGCTAAACTGATGCACAAAGGAGTATATTACTGAAGGTGGAATGTTTTCTTGGGGATCTTAAAGGCATCAGAGTATCCTAAAAGTAGGTGTACCTATGTAAATTGTACTTTGCCAAACAGTCTGTTAATTACAGGAATTGTTTCGGCCCTCGGTAGATATAATTTCTGGCTTAACATAAATTGTTTTGGTATTTCAAATTCTTTCAGAATTACACATCATGCTGGAAAGTAAACTATAGCTAACTGCTGAGAAATGTTTACTGAGCTGTGTATATGGCCAGTACAATCTCTGCTCACCTGTACAGCATTGATTACTGAGAGTTATGAAGTTATGAGATTACTAAATCGATCATAATGATGACATGGAAACAAAACTAACATTAATTAAGGGTGTCAGTGTCTCATTAGAAAAAAAAAAACAACAACACCGAAACCACAAAATTGGATAAATGCCTCTAAAATAACTTCTTTTTGAACCTACACCTGGGTAGCTATTTTCTACATAGCTGTCCTGTGTAAAATAGCTATCCGATCACTGAGCATTTACTCACCTCCCACAGTCCTGCAGCAAATGCTTTATTCTTGAACCATAGTTTTGACTTGTCTGGTTGAATTTACTTCTAGGTGCTGCGTATAACCTACATCCCAGAAGAAAGCTCCTTAGAAGACAGATATAAGATTTCAATATTGGAGACAAAGGTAATTCTCTCATTACTACAGTCGATTTTGAAAGTTCAATTATTCTAACTGTAGCGAGGTGAAATCTGTGAAATGGTTCTGTAAACAAGAAAAGGATGCACTGGGTGCCACAGATTCAAAGATTATTAAATTATTCTTGTATCTGACAGCTGAATGCTTTTAAGACTAGAAGCTCACAGTCCAGTTGAATCATGGGATGTGCTATGGTTAGTATATAGATGTGGCCAAGCGCTTGGTATGAAATTCTCTTAAATGCCATTTTTTTGATTGAACAGATGTTTTTTCCCCCACTGTAAATAGTTTATCTTAATGTTATTCATTTACTTTGTTTTATCATAAGGCAGATGTTAAAAATTTATCTACGGGAATTTTGGAGTTTGGGGTCACGATTCTATTATCAACAGCCATATATTTTACCCTTTAGCTGGAAGAAATGTGGTCAGAAAAGAAGATGAGAGGGGGAAGAAAATGAAGGCAGACCTTCATTTGAATTAAAACTTAATATTTTTATTTTAATAAGGGGTTGAATCAGGTCTGAAATTAGGTTAAAGGATTTTTACTGTCTCTCCTGCACATCTTCCCATCGCCCATAAGGGGTAAATCTGAGGATGTGATGAGGAACCACTTCTTAAGCAAAATAATAGCATCAGAAAACAGGACAATTGAAATCCAGAAATGTAATGAGTTACTTTCAGTATTGCATGGGTGACACAGGAAAGGCTGAGAGATTCATATGAAGAGGATAATCCATTCCTTCTGTATTTTATTGGGAAACTTCAGTGATTTTTGAAAAATGACAAGATCAAGCAAGTAAAGTTCTGTCTGTATTCTGTCAGCTCAGGGTTGGCAATGATAACTGAACGTATCCTTTCTCTCCAGCCTTTTAGCTCTGATGTGGGGAGATCAAAGAACTGGTGCTATTCTTTTGGGTTGTTGGTGGAGACGATGACGTAGTTTGCCCTCTGCCCTTGGCAGTGCTAAGGTGGTACTCAAGAGCCTTTTTAGATCTTCTACAAGCACAAGAAAGAAGTTGTATCATTCCTGTGCTTGTACCAAGGGCAGCCCATTTTACTGAGGTGAAGTTTATCATTCTACTTGAAAAGTCACACGGTGCAGAGATGAACAGAATCAGTAAGGAGAGTGAATAAAAGTTAATGAAAGAAGAACTAATTAAAAAAAAAAAAATCTAAGATCTATATCTCTATTCATTCATGCCATCTTATATCCAAGCAGTCTTCCCAGCATTTCCAAACCTCCTGCATTTCTTTCTTCCACTGTGTGTGTTGGTCCAATATTGTTCTTCTCCTTATCAGGTAGAATTTGTGTATTATTGATCTCAATTGCTTTTGGGTATAATATCAAATTTGCTCAGTAAATGAAGTTAAATGTGATCGAGCTATTACAAGTGAAAATTATTATAAAAGCCTTGTAAGAATGATAACACTGGAGAAGGTTTGTGTTTTCTTTTTTCTTTTCTTTCAAAAAGGCATTTAGGTGTGCTAAGCTTGATAAAGAGGAGATCCTGTTTGGCGGGTACTTTGCTGCTACAGTTTCTGAAAGCCATGGGAATGAGGGAGGGCATTGGAATTCTGTATATAAAGCATCCAGGCTTGAAGAGGTAAACCTAGAAAGTGGCAATAGCAGCAGCACTGCCCATTTGCAGCAGAGGAGGGTACTGGAAAAATCTCTGTGTTTAGGGCATGCATCATGTTTCTGACAGCACTGCTGCTCATCTTCTGCAGTTGTCTGCAATGTGCTGGTAAGTCTAAAATGTCCACTTTCCTCTCTATGTATGATTTGAAGGAAAACGTGTACTGTGACAAATTGGGAAACTCCACTGTAACATTACAACAAATAATAATAGTACAATTCAAGCCTTACTCTCCTTTCCCGTGACCATCAGACATTAAACATTTTCTTTTCCCTCACCACATGTTTAAACACAATTGTACATTTAATAAATAGATAACTGAAATAGATTGTTTTTTCCTAACTTTTCATTTTTTGTACAGTTACTGGTTGTTCTGTTGGATAGTTACCTAAAACAAGCATGAAATACAGAAATTACAGTACTCTCTCTAAATACAGGAAATACTTTTAATAGACTTATGTTCTCTTTCCAAGCTTCAGAGTGCCTTTCAGATGTTCTTGATGTTGTGTCCTACAGATGTCACTGTGGAAGTTCTGAAGAAGAGATTGTATAAAAATTTCAAAATCTTTTTCCTTTGTTATACAAACTGCAAAATAGTTTCCAGTGTGTGCTATGTGATGTCATCGTTTCAGTTTTTGAAAAAGAATATGCATATACTCCAACTCAGCATTATGTCAGTCTGCTAGATTTTTACATGACTCTAAGTATTCCTGCATATATTATAGGTAATATATATATTATATATAATCAGTAGAATTCTTTAGTCTTATAAAGTGCTCAATTTTCATTTAACCCATCTGAATGTCAGATGACTGACTGTAGTTTTTTACTAAGACTTGACAGGCAAGTTAATTGAGTTTATAGCTACTCTGCCTTACTCATTCCTCTTCCTGTAGTATTTTCAATGGAGGGTGAGACTTTTTCACCCATGGTTTGCTATTGCCGAAGATAATATCTTTTTTTTTTATCACTTCTGTAGTTTCTCAGTAATTATCAGTTGTTACAGTTCTAATTTTAAGAACATGTTGCAAGCTGCTAAAAGGCGTACTTCACTTACTTCAGTTTGAATAAGTTAAATTTATTTCTTCTGTATTGCATTTACTACATTTAACAGACCATATAGTTCTAATTGCTTGAGGGCACATATTGCTCTTAAATCACTGACCTAAACTGCAGCACTAGGAGAAGAAAAAAAAAGTTACTCTTTTGTAAACTCTTAGAGCCAATTTCTAATCTCAGTTATATTGTTATAAATCAAGTTTAACTCTGTTCACTGCATTAACACCATTGTAACCAAGATTACGTCAAGCACCTTAACCCTGGGTTCTGACCCAAAATGCAAGCACCTGTACATTTTTAGCATGCATGATTTTGTGTATTTGGTGAGTAGATATATCACTATAAACATTAATCTTAACAATCAACTGGATAATTACTGTCGAACCCTACTCAGCCACAAGCTTTCTTTATTACCTGGGCGAATATAGATAGAGTCTGACCTCTAAAGGATTGAGTTTTCTAGGATGGAACTTCTGTTGAATTTAAAAATAAAAATCTAAGGGTATAATGTAGAATAGCAGAGCAGTCTTTTTATCTTGGGATGTATCAACATATTTAGCTTGTGAAATATAATGCTATATTTGACACTGTGGGAAAAAAAAAAATAAGAGATTTCATTCTGTTAAGTAAGCTCTGAAATCTGACAATTTTTGGAGTAGTATCTGAATCATAAGAGGTTGATCGGTATGTACTAAACTTGGCAAACAGGCAGGAGGTTCATTGTTTCCAACTTTAAATCCATGTTCAGTCATGGAATCATAGAATCATAGTCTGTTCAGAATGAATTAAATAAAAGCAAGAACTCCAATTCTCCTCTTCATGGATCTGGATTTTGAGCCTATTGCAAACTGGAAATAGTTCATAAAATTGCCAGGATAATTTTACTAATATCCTAAGAGTTAAATGTGAGAAAAATAAATGCTTACAATAATTACTGTAATGTAATTATTTTAATAGCGTCATCTGACGGAATGCAGGCTGATTGGCAGATAGTCAGCAAATAGCTCTACGTTGGTTTTAATACCCATTCTTTGAGCAAAATATTCAAGTGGTGTCACAGCCTTAGGTGTTTTTAATACAACCCTTGCACACCTCTGTGTGATCCAGGAAAATTATCACCTTCTTCTTCTTTTTTAATGTAAATACCAATCCTGGAGTATTTGTAACATTTCATAACTGTTTCACATGCTTAGACTTACAAACTTTAAGTTTGAATAGATAACAAATAAGCTTTGTAAACTGTCTGTTCTGATCTAAAATATTTGCCAATGTTGGACTTCTCGATTTACTTCAAGCTTTCTGGCTGAATCTTACTTAAATTAATGCTTTAGGCATATTTTCTGTTCCTACAAATCAAATATCCTCTGATTTTACACACTCTTAAATCCCTTGAATGTAGTGTTTGTAGTTTGATATTAAAACACAGTAATTGCAGAACTATTAATCCAACAAGAATAGATTATTATAAAATAGCAGAGCAATAATAAAACAAGTGGAAACATAAAAATCAAGGCATTCAAAAAAACATAGCAATAACTCTAGGTGTAAACAGTGCCCGTTCAATAGCCATGCAGACTCATTCTGTCACTCTTTTTGATGTACTCACTGTGATGCATGGCTCACTAGGAACATGTGAGAACAGAAGAAAAAGCGTGCTGTACTCCACATGATAAACACTACCTCACGTTCAACAGCGCCATGTGGAATTGTCTGGAGAGTCTCTTACAGTGAGTGAGCTCTGTAAGAGCTTATAATCTCTTCATTTTGTTTCCTTAAGGAAACAACAGAATTTTGCAGAGCTGAAGTACATAAGTTGTATGTAGGCCTGGCCTGGTTTCTGTGATTAAAGAAGCCTTCTGTCATAACGTACCTTCATGTTTTCTCTACTGTAAAAGATCCTAAAGGTATAATAGATAGTTATATGCTTTCTACAGGATATTTGCTTCTACCATCCAATACTGGACCTGAAAAACTTCAAAAAATGAATAGCATGTTTCTGAAGCATGAGGGTCTTTTTTTCTTACAGTTTTCTTTAGTTATTTATGTCCAGATATTGACTGTATGAAAAGCTGGCTCCATGCATGCCCTGCTTGTATACCTCCACAGGGCTTAGTGTTCATAGATAGTCCATAAAAGCCCTTTTCAGCATCTTACACTCTTCTCACTTCTTTGGCAGGAAGCAAGCTGCTAGTACAGAGAATCTTTGGGTACATATGAGAACACAGTGCTGTTGTGCATGTGTAGGGAGACTCGTGTCAGAAAAGAGACAATACCGTACTCCACATTTGCTAAATGTTCCTTGGCTTTTCATTACTAGACAGACTGTGAAGAGTTGTGTGTAAGGGAGCAGGTAGCAGCTTTCATCATTCTGCTCGAACACGAGCAGCTAAAGCAGCAGCTAGGCCTGGGGATTTCTCACTTTTCTGCTGCAAATAGCATGATGCTTGTAAAGAACACATGGGATATTACTTTGCCCATAATTTCCCAGTTTTGGCTGTTCCCTCTACTGCGTCTACTCACATGATGGACTAAGAATTCAGAAACATGCAATAAGATTTATCCCATCTGTTTTTAACAAGGAAGGATTTGAGGCTTAAGTGCAGGAAATCCTGTATTACATAGGATTTCTGGCAGTCTTTGGTAACATTTTATCATTTGCAGAAGAATTTTCTATTACAAGCAGAAATATTTGGTTTTCCACTATAATTATCAGGACACAACTCATATATGCTGACCATGCTTTGGTTTGTACAATATTTAAAAATAAATCAAAATAAAGATAACAAAAATAATTTGCCTATAGAAGAATTTAACTCTATTGTCTTTTTTCCTCCTACAGCTTTTGAGGGAAATTATTGGTCCCACTTTTTTCTCCAAAAACAGAAAGAAACCTTGCAAAGAAGTAAGTATCTGACATGTTATTTAATGTTCGTGTTGCAGCTCTGAGTAACGGCTCTATTCAGCATCAGTTCGATATTGCAGAAGACTTTGTACAAAACATATACTAAAAATAAGTTCTTGCCTCAAGGAGAGTTGGTTTTAAAGGATTAATTTTAGAAGTTATAAATGAAGAGTTTTACCTATTAGAAGGTGGTATTGTGTTTTGTCTGGCTGTGGTAAGTTTAACGTTAACTGGAAGATGCTTTTGTCTACCACGCTGTGTTTTTGATGCCAAGGGACAGAAGAGTTATGAGCAGTTACAGTAACTTTCAACTGATGGGATCCAAATTTAGAAATCTGTTTTTGTGATCCACTTGGTTTTCCTTCCTGCAGATCACTGTCTAATAATATTATCTAAAAATTTAGGAAACTGATTCTTTTGAATCATTTCCAAAATCCAGGAAGTGAGGGAAAGTTGATTCTATATACAGATTTCAGTCTATGAGATTATTTTAAAGATTACAGATTTCCCTTGTGAATAAATTTGGTGTAGGAACAGAATATGGAATAGTTCTTCCTCACTCTTACATCCAAGCAAGGAAGACAGGGTGTGAATGTATCTCCCCTTCAGCATCCAACTTTAGCTATTGTTGCCACAAGTCCTGAAAATTTCCCGGAAGTTCCCCCTCAACTGCTATCAAAGTTTGTGTGCATGCATCCTATTCTGTAATCAAAGTTGACTCCAGCTGCCTACTTACTGCTAATTTGTGCTAGTCCTTCTGAGTGTAAGAAATACAAACAGTGATAAAATACTCTTACTAAAAGTGCAAAAAAAATTAGCATGTTACCACTCCAAATTACTAAAAAAAGCTTAGCTATCAGAAGTACTACTAGAACAGTCAATATAATTAAAATATTTGTTTATAATTAATATCGTGATTTAGAATTGACATTACAATTCATAATTAAAATGGTAACAAAAAAGTTATATAAAGTGCAAATGTTATTACGGTAGGCGTTTTTTTAGGCAGAAGTAGCAAAGAATGGCTTATGTTATGTGTATGCTCTTTAGCTTAAGCATGGAAAGGCTACATGAAAAGCTTCATTAGTTTATGTTAAAGGGAAAAGTAATTAAATGCAGCCCATTAGAAGAATTCAGCAACTCATCTCTGTGTTCTGTCAGCTCTTAAAACAAGAGCAAAAATGGGGCACAGATATACAGAAATTAAAAGAAAACCCCTAGACATCACTTAATTAAAAACTGTACTCAAAAGACAAATATCTGTCATCTGATTTTAAATTTCCCTGAATTATTCATACTCCCACTTGTTACTTTTTTTAAAATGAGATTTAAATAACAACAAATAAACCACATTCTGAAGGCACTCTGTATTTATAGAAATGGACACCTATTGCACTCTGACCATAATCATCCCCTGGCATGCTCTGAAAAAGCTGGGGTTTTCTGGTCGTATCTGTCATGCACTACATTGAACCGGCTAGGTTTGGACATGAAGGATCAACGATAACAATTAGCCGATTCCTATTTTCCAGTTAGACGTTCTGGACAGCCCAGAAGTATGGAAGAGGAGTACTTTGTGTCAACAGGTAACAGCTCATTGGAAAACAGTTTTTTCTACATGACCTGAATAAAAACAACAGTATTCTCCAAACATTACGTCACTCTTAAAGAGTAAAAATATGTTTCAGCTTTAAAACAGTGAATATAAATTGCAGGTAGATGTTGCTAACCTTACCTGGTAGTTTCTGCTTCTAAGATACAGTCTAAATATTGAGCTTCATAAATCTACATAAACAAAATCATTGAACAGTGACAAGCAATGAAGTAAGTCTGGAAATAGATAAAAAATAACAATTTTACTTACTTCAGTAGTTTTATCAGCTTCAGAGGGACTATTCAAATGCTCTAAGTAGGTATAGAAATGTCTGTAACATCAAATGCTGGAGTTGTATCTCTTTTTTATGATTCATTTCAACCTCCTATTATCTGTCCTTTCAGTCAAAAAGTGATTTCTAAAAACGATGAGTGATTAAAACATTCCCTATATTTACAATGTTGGCTTGAACTTTGTCACACAAACACAGAACTAAGAAAGTGGGGACTTGAAAGTGGAGTTTGAAGACTGTCTTTGGATACCTAATGATCTGACTGTGCAGTGAATTCATGATAGGCATAGATAGCCCCATAAATGTTGTATCTGAGATGCTAAGGTATCTCTTCAGTAGCAAGTTGTTACCTTTACAAACAGATCGAGTAGACTGGAACAAGGTAGTTAACATTGAACTCACCCAAGGAGATGCAAGGGTGTTTCTCAAAGCTAAAAGGAAGAGAAGGAGCTTTCCTGCTTACAGTAAATAAAAGACTATTGCTCTTACTCCAACTGTTGTTTGACTTCCTGAGTAGAAGTAACATTTTAAGGCTAAAAAGCTTCTCTAGAATGTTGTTCGCATGATTAATTAATTAGAAGCTTATCAGATTTTCCTGTTATCTATGTTTGAAATGGCAATGAGAATGAACAAATGCACTGCAAGTAGGCCTAAATCCATTTTTCTCATTTATAGTTTTGAGCAAGGATTCCTGTTCTACCTGGGGCGGAGGGCATTTTTCAACTTTTGATAAATATCAGTATGACTTCACTGGGACTTGCAACTATATCTTTGCAACTGTATGTGATGAATCCAGTCCAGACTTCAACATTCAGTTCCGCCGTGGGCTGGACAAAAAAATTGCAAGGATCATTATTGAACTGGGTCCTTCTGTCATCATTGTTGAGAAAGACAGCATTTCTGTCAGGAGTGTCGGGTAAGATTCTGAGATGAAAGGCAAAAAAATATGTTAAAAAAGCAAGAAGCACTTTCAACAAAGTAGCCTACTTTGTGTCAAAAGTGAATTAACAAATTGTAGAAGTTAACACATCTAAACAGACTACTCCTATTTCTTCTTATCAAGCATTCACACTCTCTAGAATCCAAAGGATTTCATTTGCAGCTTTTGAATCAATCTTAGTGTACATTTGTATAGGCAAAGGGATAAACTAACCTTCTCCAACCAAAACAGTTCTCAGATTGAAACTACAGTCTCCTAGGTGATACTTGTATGCTTACAATAGTTTATATCTTCTCTACAAGTACTGCTAGAGAAGATTATATGCTTTAGATGGTACTGAAAATTTTCAGTTCCTGTGTTATGCTTAGAGCTTATTTGATTTGAGACTTGGTAACTCTGAGCCCTTTGTACTAAAGGTAACACATCTAGTGTATAAGAGAAACTCCGAAGTATTCAACAAACTGAGAAACACTGGAGGGGCTTACATTATCCAAGGATTATCATTTCCAGAAAACAGCTGTTTTACTGAGGAATTGAAACCAAAGTTTCCCATCCATTCTATCTCAGTCATTCTCCAAAAGCCAAGATTGATCTGGTCTTAGTGTTGCTGATAGCCCTGCTTCAGGTGGAAGTTTGGCCTGGTTTACCATGCAAGGTCCCACCTAAATAACATTTCTATGATTGTATTACATTTTTACTGAGCACTTAGAAAAATACCTTAGTTCTTTAATGTTGTTGCTTTACAGTGTTAAAATTCAGCTGCAAGGCTGAAAACTTCCTACAGTATTCCCATTGTGAGTTTCTTTGACTTGTCAGTTTTTGTTCTTAGCAGTTGACAGGCTATATGGTCTGTAGAAGTTCTTCAGGATAACCAACATTAGTTCTACTTACGTAGACCATGCATTGTTTTGAAATGTATATCTATGCTCTAATAAAAACAAACCAAGTGAAGATACAGAGTCCTAAGCAAATAGTATCAGTAGTATAATACATGTAATCATATCTTGGTGGTACTTCTATGAAACAGCTGATGCTGATTTCCGATCAGTAGAAATGTTAATGCATCTCAAAATATTACAGTTACAAAGGAGAAAAAATCTATTTCATGTTGCTACAAGTACTAAGATTGCAATGTGTATTATGTCTAAAAAAAGACAGCTGATACTCACATAACAGTGATATGAGAAGCTCAGTTTGTCTTCTCCCACATTACAGTGTCATCAAGCTGCCTTATGCCAGCAATGGAATTCAGATAGCACCTTATGGGCGCAGTGTCCGCCTCGTTGCCAAGCTGATGGAGATGGAACTTGTTGTCATGTGGAACAATGAGGACTACCTCATGGTTAGTAAAATGTTCTCATGAAGCAGAAAATAAAATTACCACTGACTTACTGGATTGGCAGTTTTTAGATATAATTGGAGCTCTTTGGATGTGCTTACTATTTGGGTATTTATTTTATTTCCTGTTTCATCTGTTAACCTTCTTGCTTTTTATACCTACATGTTTCTTTAAATTCCAGCATTGGTTGTTGTCTGAAGCAACCAATGTTGAGATCTATGGATGTTTTCTTGGATTCTGTGCTTTCCTGAGGCTATTCCAGCAGCATAATACATTATATTCCAGCACGTGCTATATTTTACATACAGTCCAATTATTTTCTGCAATTTAAGATTTCCAGAATAATTGGTTGTAATCAGAAGCAATATTACCACTTCACTATCTAAAGCAATAAATAAATGAATAACCTTTCTCTGAAAGTAGATTTTCTTCTTGTAACATTGAATTTCTTAGGAGAACAATCCTGAAATACATGCTTTGTCAACAAAGTTACAAAAGGAAACAGCATCTTTTCCTTTTCTATTTCTCTCCAGCTCCTTACAGTATTAGCCTCACTCAGTTAGCTGCAAATCTCTTAGAATCTTGTTTTTTCATTGATTTACAAAAAAAATTGCAACATTCACTACATGCTGATAAGGAAAGGAAGTTTGATTTCAGAACTCTTCATCCAGTCAAATCAATGATATTAATGAGAAGGATCTCCTTTAATTGGATTCTTGAACTGAATTTGTTTCAGAAAGTAATACTGTGTAGATCATTTTAATTAGGGTGATTCTTTTATATGTTTCCTTTGATTTTATTTTAGGTTTTGACTGAAAAAAAATATATGGGGAAGACCTGCGGAATGTGTGGAAATTATGATGGCTATGAACTAAATGACTTTGTGAGTGAAGGTAAGATCTAATGGCAGATCACATGGAAGGAGATCTAATCAAACTAAGTCAGGGCAGACTTTTAATTCTTTAACTGCTGTGACTGCTCACTCAGTTTTAGAGTTGAGTAGAGCACTCCTATACGTCACCAACAAACCTATCTGTCATCCAATTTTGCTGTGCACAGTTATTTGCTGTGGCAATAATGTTATAGGTTCCTCAAACAAGTGATAAGATTTTAGAAACAAGTAGTAAGAATCATGCTTTCTCACCTAACTTTCAGAACAGTCAAGGTTCTTAGCAAGGCACAAGGAATGAGATGACTACATTAGACAGAAACAAGAACGAGGCTGTAATAAAAAGAACATAGTGGACAAGAATATTAACAAGTAGTTTGTCCAGTAAGGGTGAAACTTCGGAAAAACCTCATTGGTGCTGAGGATTTGGCATCAGCCCTGTCTGTGATTCAGGGAGTGCTCTTCACACTCACTCTAACCTGGTCTGTTCGACTGGCATTCATGAGCAGTTGGAGCTCATTGCCCATGGAATAAGAGCACATCCTCTATTGTTTTTTTTTACCTGATAGCAATTCTGTATACCAAGGCCAGTCCACAATGCAAACCAAATTGCACTAGGTAGCAATGATAGGAATATTTGCTTCAGAAGCACGCTGCTATTCTGAACTACAAGGCTAGGGTGGAAACACTGAATTGCACAGTGAACTAATTTCAGAATAATATTTCCAAATGCGGTATTCTATACACAGAAAAGAGCTTTGAAAAGGCTTCAATATTTTTTAGACTGTGATGAGTATAACCATACATGTAGGGGAAAACAAGAGTGCAGGATAGGGTGAGAAAGCATGAGCTAGCCTCTGGTATAAGATTTAATCACTGGTAAAAAAAACAGTAGTAGCTGCTATCTTGTGAGGTATTTGATGTGATAAATTAGGTAACAGCCCACAGAGATGATCAAGGTTGTAAAACTTTTACTGAACAGATTACAGGCAGAGGGCAAAATAACTAGCTGTTATCAGGAAAACAGTCTTAATAGCAACTTTTATAGTCAAAGAGTACAATCTGAATTTTACTACATCACAGCAACAATTAAATGAATCCATGGCCTTTTTCCTGACAAATTATAACCCTTCAATTTACAGGTAAATTGCTGGATACATACAAGTTTGCTGCATTACAAAAAATGGATGATCCATCAGAGATCTGCCTGTCTGAGGAGATAGCAATTCCTGCCATTCCTCACAACAAATACGTAAGAAAGATCTTGGATTTTCTGCAGTGAGATTTTTAGTAGAGATAGAGAAAGTAGAAACCACCAACACAGAGGTCATGGTTTCATAAAATCCACTTTCAAGGAAATAGTTAATTTTAAAAGTTGTATAGCACGATACAAGAAAGAAAAGTTCTTTGTAACAAAATACATTTTGAAAAAGGCTCAGGTACTCTTGAATCAGGATTTGTATCATTCATATAAATCTACCAGTAGTTAGCTCACAGCCTTCTGAAAATTGATGCAGGTCATCACAGGAAATTCATGGAGCTTTAATGAACTTAGTATGAAACAACTAACAACCTGAAATTGTAAGCTGTACAAACCTGAAGACTTTCAGAAAAACTTTCAATATATTGCCAGATAACAGCATTCATAATCGCTTCCAGTCCTAGATGGAAAGAAAATCAACGTACCTGAAACATGCATCCATATTTATGTGGTTGACCGAAGGCAGGCACTTGGTAACAGCAAAGAACAAAAGAGCTTCCATTTCCTAGAACCTGCAGATATAGGAATTAAATTAGAAGATCATTCTTAGAATGATCTTCTTGTTTCACCAGGGAAACTGAAATCGTAAGTGAACAGGCATTTCTGTGGGTCCTGTGAGGAAGATAAGTTTGTGAAGAAGAGACTTGTAAATATTACTTGTATTCACATCGAAAAAAATTATTTTGATCTGCTGTAGAATTTCTGTTGGCTGGAAGGTTTAATCTTTTTACATTCTCTTTACTATGTTATACTTCAGTAGGCAACATTAAATATCAAATGCATGCCCAAAGGGGAATGCATGTTGATATCTCCACATAGTGATATTTGTCCAGGAACACATCCCTCTCCCTAATGAATCACCATGAGACAACATACTTTCTCTCTGTGATGTTCTCAACCATTCATAGGGAATTGATGGCGCCAAAATAATGGCTACTGTTCAACTTATGAAGAAGTGGAACTAATTCCATGCCTATTACTAAACTAGGGGAAAGAAAAAGCCAACAAGAAAATCATAAATAGCGGAGATTTCCTTTTCTGGTTTTCAGATGGGGAAAATGCTACTAGGATCATTTGTTTCCTTTTTTTATTTAGGCCGTGATCTGCTCTCAGCTGCTTAACCTGGTGTCACCAACCTGCAGTGTTCCAAAGGATGGGTTTGTCACTCGTTGTCAGCTTGACATGCAGGACTGCAGTGAGCCAGGACAAAAGAACTGTACTTGCTCTACACTGTCAGAGTATTCAAGGCAGTGTGCTATGTCCCATCAAGTGGTGTTCAACTGGAGGACTGAAAACTTCTGCTGTAAGTTCAGATGTTTTATTCATATGGATTGCATTTAATCTTGACCATGGGTAGTAAATTGATAAAAATAAATTGCTTTGATGGGAACGTATTTCTTTTCACTCATAGAAAAGATCAGTTAACTTGAAAAAATCTTTGAGATTGGCTGCCATTTAGATTTTAGCATAAGAGTAGTGAAATCCCTTTTTTAGCTCCAAGGCCTTGTATCATTTCACCCTACCTCCATCCTCTTGTGCTGTATTCTTCTGTTCTTTTGATCTTCATATGTATTGGCAGTGCTCTTTTTTTTTTCTATTTACTGATGAGATTTTTTTCATTCTTTCCTTTTACATACTGAAAGCTTTCCCTTCTAATTTCCATTACTATCCCCAAATCTTTTAATTTGCACTTCTTTCTGAAGTAATTTTTCTTCTTCTCCAGCATTACCCCTCTTACATAAATTGTTAACCCATTTTATTTTTTGGTTGGTTTTCAATTGATTTTAATCCTTCAAAAGAATCAGCATCTACAAAATTCCTCCCCGAGGAATTTATAAATATTAGTTAGACACAATATACATTCACAGAACTGTATATTAATTCTTAATAATCACAGTGAAACAATAGCCCAGTTGTCTCCAAATCATAGCAGTTTTCATCCAGAGTACTGAGGCAGGGTAAGAGACTATTAATGCTAGTTTTCACAACATCTTCTCCATCCCCTGTTGTAGATGAGAGATTATTCTGTTTACACTTTAAAAACCTTAACACTTTGCACTTCTGGTTGTTGCAGCTGTGGGGAAATGTTCTGCTAATCAAATCTACGAGGAATGTGGTTCTCCGTGTATTAAAACTTGCTCCAACCCTGAGTACAGCTGTTCCAGTCACTGTACCTATGGTTGCTTTTGTCCAGAAGGTATCGTCTCTGTTTTCATCATATCCTTAATGATCCACAGAAATACTTTTGGTGTAGATCTAGTCAAGTGGAGTAGTATTCTTACACAATGAAACAGAGGTGCATTTCAGGGCATCGTGCTGCTAGAACTGCCATTTCTCATGTAACAAAATATAACCAGAGTCTTAAATAGTCACTATCATTAAAGACCCTTGGTTAATATTTGCTAGAAGGTAGTTGAGAAAGCATTTTCCTCACAGTACTATAGCATGTGATGAGATAATTATAAGCTGCTTTCTTATATTTCTGTACTATAATGTAAGTAGAGGAAGATTTAATTCATTTCCTTTTCTAAACAGGCATCTATCCTTTCAGAGCACCAGCAAAAGACAGTATACCTCTGAGAAGTTCTGCAATATTAGAAGAATTTTGTAAAACTCCTTTAAAATAGTTCAAGCTAACATGCTTAGAAAAACTGTAATTAAAAAATCATTCTCATCCACCTTTTTTTATCTTTGGCAGGAACCTTTCTTGATGACATCTGGTTTTGGAAGGCATGTAATTTATTAGTGCTAAGTAAATATACTAAAATGTACTTCTGATTTTTGTCTTCTCTGGCAGGAACTGTTCTTGATGACATCTCAAAGAATCGCACGTGTGTTCACCTTGAACAGTGCCCATGTACACTGAATGGGGAAACATATGCTCCTGGTGATACAATGAAAGCGGCGTGTAGAACTTGGTGAGTAGCAACAGGTTCTTTAGAGGATGGAGAGCATCCTTATCAAGTAACTTGACAATTTAGCCTAACTTTCCCGAGGGCAACTAAAAATGTGTTATATCATCTCTGAGGTCACACTCTTCGAGTGCTAAAAAACAATACATTTTTAATTAAATTAACACGTGCGTGTCTTATTTCTTGATTCATCTCATGTAGAAATGCAAATGCTCTTTTAGATCATACAAAGCAGTAACTTTTTTTTTTTTTTTTTTTAACCTTTTCTGGTAAAATGGAGGTAAAATTAGCATAAAACGAATATTTACAATTTCTTTCTGGCAGTCTCAGCAGACCAAATTACCAAATCAGTCCTGAAAACTATGTTTGAATTCTGTAACAGAAAATAACTTATACAAGACAATATTTTTTAAATTTTGAAATTATTTTAAATGTAGAATAATTGCATGGTGTTAATTCTCTTGCTCTCACCATTCTGATAAATAAAATAGTCAATAAATAACATATGCAGTCCTGTAAACAGAACTGTAACAGTGAACTCACTTTTCATGGATAACATATTCAGCAGAGATTATGACAATCCATAGAAGAGTTCAGCAACTTCAAGAGGAACAACTTAGCTCATGCACAAACACACAGAAAATCAAAGCATGGAAGTATGAGGCAAAAAGTGATACAAGCGATATTTTCCACCACTAATAAGTAGCTGACATTTTAGAATGAAGATGAAGAAATCTCAAAACAGTAGAAATAAAAGTAAGTATTATATATGTTACATTGTGTATACTAACCAATTTACCAAGTTCATCAGCTGCAGAAAAACTTCCAGATGGGGGGATCAAATAATCTTTGCTGATAAATAATCACTTCGAATGAGAATAACCTTACACAGAATTTCTTGTTTTCCTCAGTAAATGTACAATGGGTCAATGGAACTGCAAAGAGTTGCCTTGCCCTGGAAGGTGCTCATTGGAAGGAGGCTCCTTTGTTACCACGTTTGATTCTAGATCATACAGGTTTCATGGAGTTTGCACTTACATTCTTATGAAGGTAATTTCCTGAAATCTAGAAACACGCAAAATCAAATGGATATATGTCTGTCTTCAGTTTCCTCTTTGAACACCAGCTGAGGTCTTCCGATGATATGCATTTATTTCACAAATAATTTTTACTCTAACTGACATACCTTTGCATTTTTTTCCTCCAGAGTTCCAGCCTGCCACACAATGGAACACTGATGGCTATTTATGAAAAGTCTGGTTACTCTCATTCTGAGACATCACTTAGTGCTATAATTTACCTGTCTACAAAGGTAAGCAATCCCTCCACAGGTTCTATCCAGCTTTTCATTAATCAGGCTAGCAAAATAAATATTTTAAGTCTGAGCAGAAAAATCATGGGGAATAGATACTGTACTATACACAGTAAAGATCTTTGTTGTCTTATCAAGTTATGAAGTTAGGAGTGCTGTGCAGAAGACTACAGTATTTTTCAAGTGAAAACTGAAGACAGTATGGAATGTGAGAAAAAGCTTGAATCAGTCTTTTCCTGTTACATGGGTCATTGAGAAGACAGTTGCTTAAATTAAAGAAAGTATAAATACCACCAGTACAAAAGTTTACTTTGGATTCCGTGTCCTTTTCATACAGGACAAAATTGTGATTTCTCAGAATGAACTCCTTACTGATGATGATGAACTTAAGCGGCTACCTTACAAATCAGGTAAAGAAATGAGAATATATGTACAATCTGAATTATATTAAATGCCTGTTTTACATCATGCAACCCAACATCTTTAATCTTGCTATTGCTAGTAACAGTCAACAGGTTTTATAGGAAAATTGTAATCTTTTCCAGTGCATCTGTCCCTCTGTGGAAACTTGAATGTGGAAGGAAAAGATGTGTAGACAGAATGATTGAACATTTATATACACATTAAAATCACTGCTTAACAGTATTCCTATGCTTGAATATCTCTGTTTTTAAATCTTCTTCTTCTTTTAGGAGACATCACTATTTTCAAACAATCCTCGATGTTCATTCAAATGCATACGGAGTTTGGTCTGGAACTTATTGTTCAAACATCACCTGTGTTCCAGGCCTATGTTAAAGTCAGTTCACAATTCCAAGGCAGAACCCTAGGTAAGAAATCTAGTCCCCATGAAAATGAGACAATTCAGAGAGTGTAATTTTGAAAGCTTAGTACTTATCCTGCAAGGAATAAGCTTTTTTATCTGGATTCAACAAAGAAAAACAACAAAAATAGCTGCATTGGAAAACAGATAAGAATTTCTTTTCTATGATAACTTTAAAAATCATCAATGAAATTTGATAGATGGCATATTTTCATGTGAAATACAATTCTTTTGTTTAGAATCAGGCACATGTGAATCTCATGAAGTTCAACAAAGCCAAGTGCAACATCCTGCACGGGGGTCAAGGCAATCCCAAACATCAGTACAGACTGAATGACAAATGAATTGAGAGCAGCCCTGCATAGAAGGACTTGGGAGTACTGTTGAATGAAAAGCTTGACATGAGCCAGCAGTGTGCGCTTGCAGTCCAGAAAGCCACTTGTATCCTCGGCTGCATCTAAAGAGCAGTGCTAGCAGGTCACCTCCCAGAGAGGAGGTGATTCTCCCCCACTACTCCTCTCTCAGGAGACCCTGCCTGAAGTACTACATCCAGGTCTGGGATCCTCAGCAGAAAAGAGATGAAGACCTATTAGAGCAGGTTCAGAGGAAGGCCACTAAAATGAGGGCTGGAGCACCTTTCCTATGAAGAGAGGCTAATAGAATTGAGATTGTTTAGCCTAGAAAGAGAAGGGTGTGGGGAGACGTTATTGCAGTCTTTCTGTACACAAAGGAGACCTACAAAAATATGAGGAGAGACTCATTGCCAGAGTGTGTAGTCACAGGACAAGGGGTAATGGTTTTAAACTAAAAGAGTAGATTTAGATTAGGCATTAGGAAGAATTCTTTGCTCTGAGGATAGTTAGGATACTGAGGCAGGTTTCTCAGAGAGATTGTGGATACCTCCTCCCTGAAAGTGTTTAAGTTCAGGTTGGCTGTGACTTTGAGTAACTTCATCTAGAGAAAGATATCCTAGTCCATGGAAGGGGGATTGGAGCTACATGATCTTTAAAGACACCTTCCAATCCAAACCATTCTATGACTCTATGATCTACTTTTTGTATGCATTTTTCAGTGTGTGTTGTATTACACAGTGAAAGGCCAATTAATTATCCTGTGTGGTCACTACATCTTGGAGCACATGGAGAGTTTTGAATACAAAGCACCTTCACTGTACACACAATGAGTCATTCACGAATACAAAAACTTCTCAGCTTATAAGCCCCAGATGGAGGTGTCTATTTTTATTGTGCAGCAACTTTAGATGCAAAGGCATATCCTGTATTTTAGTTATCTGTTGGGAATTAGAGATGCTTTGGACATTAAAAAGGTCTAAATGTATATTCTTGATCGTTACAGATTTATATACAAAAGAAAAGATGCAACTGCAAAAGTATTTCAGGTCCTTTCTCTTTCATCTAACTTAAAACCACTGAAAATGCATTTTTCTCCAGAAGTAGGGCAAAAAAAATTTGTATGAATGAATGTCATTGAATGTAAGTGGATAATCTTGACCTCAGAAGGCAGAGAGAAGCTCAGTGACTGCACACATGATTAAGATTCTCTGGCTATTTGACCTATTAATATTCATTGGCACTCCACCTGGAACTTCTAACACAACTTTCTCACGATTGTAAAAGAATGAAACATAGACCATTGTATACACTTTTTTAATGTTCATCACTCGCATTTCTGATATTGTTAGGTTTGTGTGGTAATTACAATGGAGACACTACAGATGACTTCATGACTAGCATGGATATCACTGAAGGAACAGCTTCCCTATTTGTAGATTCCTGGAGGGCAGGAAATTGCCTTCCTGCTATGGAGAGAGAGACTGACCCTTGTGCTTTGAGTCAGCTGAACAGTAAGTAGATGATCCTGTTGTAACCGATCTCTGCAGCTAGCTTCATCTGACACTTTCGTAAGTCCAAAGAGTATTTGAGAGAACCATAGACTGAGATGATTGAAAATCACAAATTCAGTCACCAAGAAGATATTTCTGATTTCTGAAGTATGCATCTAGTGAAAATTTATCAGATCTCATACTAGAAATCTGAGATTGAGATGATGAATGAGAACTTTTGTTGATTTTTCCAGTGAAACTGTAATTTCTGTGGATGTCTTAGAATGTCAGCAGTGTTGCAGCTGAAATCCAGGTCCCTACAGCTATCAGTATTAAAAGGTGCCCAAACGAGCTATTTGAACTGCGGTATTGCCTTGTAAGACATATTAAGTTGTCCTTTTACTTGATCCATCATTGCCAACATCTCAGCTAGAGTAGTGTGTCTAATTTTGCTGTTAGAAAACAAAATTACAGTTTGAAAAAAGCAGTACCAGCTATAGGGAGAGAGTTCAGAGAAGGCTGAAAAGAGTATCCTGTGGTCTAGAATTCGTGACCAATTGTGAAATGGGACAAATACACTAAAAGGGAGAATTTAACTGGAAGAAAAATGAATGGAGATTTAGTAGTCCCCAGATCTGCTAAAATGGAAATAATAGTGCCCTCCACACCACTGTTAGAAAGGATAAAATACAATCTGCAATACATTCAATTTTTCTATTAGATACATTTTGTAATTATGGGCATAATAGTGCTTATAATGATTTGATGGTTTAACTTTATGATCTTGAAGGTTTTCTCCAACCTAAACAGTTTTATGATAATGAAGCATTCAAACAGATTGCCCGGAATGTTAAGAAATCTCTATTATTGGAGGTCTTCAGCAATAGTTAGTCAGGCGTTAGTCAATGCTAACATAAGCATTTCTGGTATTTCTTTGGCAGGATTATAAACTAGACAAGCCTTTCAGATCCCTTCCAAGCCTCTAATTCCATAATTGGCAGGGCAAAATCTCCTCCTCCTCCTAACTTTCACTGGTATTTTATGTCCATGACTTTGTTTTACTTAGAAATATCTGCTGAGACTCACTGCTCCATTCTAACGAAGAAGGGTACAGTGTTTGAGAAATGCCATGCTGTGGTGAACCCTACTCCTTTCTACAAGGTAGGAGATTAAGATAGATGGAATACAGAGGAAGTACAAAGATAGACCAGACTGAGCTCATATACATATGAGTATACATATACATATACAGTATGCCGCTCATTTCGATCAGCAATGTATGAAGCTAAGAAACAAGCATGTTCTTTTTAAATAAACCTCCACTATAATGGAAGTCTATTTGGCCCTATGCTACCGATCCTATCCCTAGGATTCCATGGACCACGCTCTCAGACATATCATTTGACTTTGGGGTGGTCTTATGCAGAGTCAAGAGGTGGACTCCATGATCCCCATGGGTCCCTTCCAATTCAGATGTTTTTATAATTCTAAGAATGAGAAAATATTTTTGCTCATGCTGCAATTTTCCTTTCCAGAAACTTTAACTATGCAAAGTATTGGTTTTCCCTGCTGCATAATTGAATTTATTATATTTGCCAATCTCCATGAAACATTTTGAAAATTAAAAATGGAAAGCATTGAATAAACTAAATCTTTTCAGTACTAAGCATATTTTACTCATATCTATCAGGCAATTAATCTGATAATTTTCATCTGTTTTAGTTATGCAGAACTATGTATTATGTTTGACTTACCTCAGTACTGTTCAGCACATTTAGTACTTCCAAATGCCCGCTCCCAGTAACAGAATAGTTCCGTTGTGTTGGCTTTCAGAGATGCGTCTACCAAGCCTGTAATTATGAAGAGACCTTTCCTTATATTTGCTCTGCTCTGGGATCATATGCACGAACATGCAGTTCAATGGGTTTAATCCTTGAGAACTGGAGATACAGTATGGACAATTGCAGTAAGTAACTCAACCAATGCATTTCTGCCATCAGGTTATTGCACACATACAGATCTACTAGAAAATGCCCAGGTTTGCTTCACCTGTGACAAAAACCGAGTAAGAATGAGACAGTATTTTAAAACTACCTTAGCCATTAGAAAATAACTACTTATTACTTGAGAAGACCAACTAGCAGGTATAAAAGCCACATTCACGTGAACTGATGGCTTTCAGAATTGTGTAAAAATATTTCTGCAAAGTTTCCCCCTGCATTATTTCATTCCAAGGTATACAAAGAGGCAATAAGATGTTATATAACCTTCAAAAACTTCCAAGCAGCCATGTTAAGATCTGCTCTGAAATATTGTTTACTACAGCTCCACATCCTCTGGAAAAAAAAACAATAGCTAGCCTTAAGTATTGAAGTTATTGACAGAATATATGCAGTACATTACTGTGAGCCCAGTTATCTTTCACAGGGAAAAAGACAAGGAAATGAAGTTCAACATACACTCACTCTCCTCTTGTTTTACAGCCATTACTTGTACTGGCAATCAAACATTCAGCTACAACACTCAGGCATGTGAAAGGACGTGCTTGTCACTCTCCAACCCAACCCTGGAATGTCACCCAACTGACATCCCAATAGAAGGCTGCCATTGTCCTACAGGGTTGTATCTGAACCACAAGAATGAGTGCGTTCGTAAATCTCATTGTCCCTGCTATTTAGAAGATAGGAAGTACATCTTACCTGATCAGTCAACAATGACTGGTGGGATAACCTGGTAAGTGTATCGGATTTAAAGATGAACAAATATGAAATGAAGAAGAAGCGTCTTCAAGTGTCTCTGTTGTAGGCTAACCACAGTAGGTAGCTGAGCACCACACAGCCACTCACTCACTCTTCCTCAGCGGGATGAGGAAGACAGAAGGGCAAAAGCAAGAAAATTCATGGGTCAATATAAAGACAGTTTAATAACTTTCTTTGCTTTTGATATGTAAAAATGAAGTTACTTAATAAGCAAAGTGATGAGCACAAAGCAAAACAAGGAATTCATTTCCTGCTTTTCAGCAGACAGATATTTAGCCATTTCCAGGAAAGCAGGGCTTTCTCTGAGTACTTGAGAAGACAAGCGCCTTAACTCCAAATGACTACCCTTTTTCCTTCTTTCTCCCAGATTTACTGTTGAGCACAATGTCATGTGGTATGGAGTGGTCATCTGGGGTCAGATGCCCCAGCTGTGGCTCCTTCCAACTTCTTATGCATCTCCAGCCTTCTTGCTGGTGGGGCAGCATGAGAAGCAAAGGCGGCGTTGAGATTATTCAACAATACCTAAAACATTTGTTTATCAATGCTATCTTGATCACAAATCCAAAATATTTCACTGTATAACTGCTATGAAGAAAATTAACTCCCTCCCAACTAAAACCAGTACATTCTCCATTACTTTTAATAGCAAATGAATATTTAGATCTTTTTACCACTTCCTGAAGTACAAAAATTCTTAAACAGAAAACATCTGACTAACTTTACGCTTGGAAACTTTAAGGAAAAAATTAGAAAATAATAGGTAAAATCTTATTATTCCTAGTTGAAGGTAGTAGGAGATTTTGCTAACCTCATCTGTACAGTTGTATACAAACACCAAGATTGCCCAACATTCACTTTCAAAACAAGTGTTTCTGTATACTACCAATAGTAAAGAGAGGCAAGTTGATTCACATTCCATTTTGAAGCCAGTAACACAAATGAAACACTTCCAATGGTGAAAAACAGGAAGTCATTTTGCTGAAAATCTAGATTTATTTCTTAGGAGAGAATTGCATCAAAATTCCTTTTTTTTTTTTTTCCTTTCTTTTTTTTCTCCAGCTACTGTGTTAATGGGAGGCTAAGTTGCACTGGCAAACTTCAAAATCCTGCAGGTATGAGTCTGATATGGCTTACTTTGAAATACATTATTTTCCACTATAAAATTGTTACTTCAAAATCTCTCATGTTTTTTTTTTTTTTGTTCCTTTCTCATAGAAAGCTGCAAAGCTCCTAAGAAATATATATCATGTTCTGACAGCTTGGAAAACAAGTATGGAGCTGCATGTGCCCCTACTTGTCAGATGCTGGCTACTGGAATTGAATGTGTAAGTTTCACAGCCCTGTGATATTAATCCTCTAGGAGAGGAAGAACTTAAGAATCTTGGGCAGAATTCAGTTTCTTCTAGTGAAATGAGAGGAGATATTCCTTCTAACATGATATGATTGATCATCAGTCTTTCTCCTACAGTGTGGACAATAAAAAAGTACACACATTCAAAAAGTGAACAAAGGAATTGAATTAAATGGATTACAAAATTAAAAATCCATTAAAGATTCTAAAATATATGACTATCACCTCTGGCTCAAGTACTCCATAAGTTGCATGTCACTAGAAACTCATAAAACATGTAGTATATGCTTTCTGTTCCATTCTTTCTGAAGTGTCTGCTGTTGATGATTGTGGAGTAGAGGAGACCTAAGTTAGGTGGATCTATGTTTGTAGAGTTTTCTTTTCCTTTTATATTAAGGAAACAGACTGACTGAAAGAACTGTAATGTCATAGGCTACCTTGATAGCAAAGAAGCTTATACTGTGCTCTGTTTGTCTGAAAAATTGTTAGCAATGATAGACATTTCTCAAAGTCTTTGAGTATGTTTAGTATCTCACACAATAGGCGTATCTTGTAACTTCAGTGAAAGTAGTTAAATTGATTAGTATATTGGCATAAGGAAAATCATAACATTGAAATCAAACAAAAGATAGAACTGAGTATAGATTCACCCTTTATGTGAGTCACACACAAGATAAAATGCATCTTACGTCCCTTTTCATTTTGTAATCTGTTGGTCTTTACCAGATTCCTACTAAATGTGAATCAGGCTGTGTCTGTGCTGATGGGCTATATGAAAATCTTGATGGCAGGTGTGTTCCAGCTGAGGAGTGTCCTTGTGAATACGGAGGCCTTTCATACGGAAAAGGTGAACAGATCCAAACTGAATGTGAAATCTGGTAAGAGTCAAACCATTTTCCACTGCTGAACCTCAGTTTCACTAATTTGTGCAGGTATATAGGAAAAGCGTTTAGTTGACAGGGAAGTAGGAAGTGGCAAAAGCTGAAAGCTGAACAGAAGGAATACAGTGACAAAGCATAGAGGTGGTAAAGAAAAGCTAAAAACTTGCCAGTATGTTTGTATACATGATTCTGACAATAAATAAGTACAAACAGAAGAGTCATGATCTACTAGTCAGCTGCATGGGCTTCAGGGATATTTATGCCACCTCTATATCCAGGGAATAAGGGCATCCATTAGGGACTTTAACTGTAAACTGCATAAGGTCAAGAATTATCAACTCCACCTAAATAAAGATGAGGGCAGTCTTTCTTCCTTTCTGTAGATAAAAACAGCCTCCCAGAAAGATTACTTGCACCTCTTTAGCTGCATTCTCAGAGTACTTTGTTCAATTTCTGTTTTTAATATAGTATTAAAAACACCAGCACCCAAAGCGTACATAACTGCAACATCTGTTCTCATCAGCAACTGAAATAAACGAGCTTATATTCTTTCTTCAAAGGAAAAGAAAGCAAGAGACTTAACATATCTTCTTCATCATTAATTAATTTTCTTTGCAATCTGTAACTTTTATTTATGGTTCTTATGTTAAATGTGACTTGGTCACAGTGTACACCAGACTATTAAATGAATGTCATGTCTATAAAAATGTATGCATGTAAAAAGAAATAAGGTGGTATTTCTTTGGAATCTAATTATGGTTTCTCTTTTCACTCTCAGCACTTGCAGAAAAGGCAAATGGAAATGTGTTCAGAAATCAAGATGTTCCTCAACATGTAATCTTTATGGAGAAGGCCATATCACCACTTTTGATGGACAGCGTTTTGTATTTGATGGCAACTGTGAATACATATTAGCTATGGTAATCTGCATCTTACTGATGCTTTTGGCTGTATCTTAGTGTCAAGAAATACCTTGTTTTAAATGGCTGATGAAAATATCCTGGGATGCATCTATATCCGGTAGACCACTTTGAATCTTAATAAACACAAAAAATGTGTTTATTTTCTACATATTTACAATTTTAAAATAAAAAAGTGTTAAGTTCCCAAAATGAAATTTTGAATGCACGTGCAACCAATTTTAGATTAAATAACATTCGAAGTCACTGATGTGTACATCTTCTGTACCAATCAACTGTGTCTTTCAGTGAAGTGATGTCAGTTTGTCTACTGAATCAGAGGTCATCACTATTACCTCCCAAAACAATGAAGTAACTGTGATTCAGTAGTAACTTTTTCCCTCCTAACTACAAATATGTGGGTTCTACGAGGAATGGAATGGTTCAGCTACCAAAACCATTAACTATTCCAGGATCTATCTATTAATAGCCACAGTGAGTTTTAAGACATTCACAGATGGACTGTTTCTCATATGAGAGTAAATAAAGATAGCCTGCTGTACTGAAAGGCAGAATCACAGTCATGACGTTTTTGAGCTTTCTATACTTTTTCATGCTTGTAAGTAGGGAGACTTCAGACACAGAGTCTGTTAAATCTTTTTGCATGTGTTTCTATTTTTTTTTTTAGGATGGCTGCAATGTTAATAGACCTCTTTCCTCTTTTAAAATTGTTACTGAGAATGTCATCTGTGGGAAATCAGGGGTTACATGCTCTAGATCCATCAGCATTTACCTTGGGGTAAGATCTTCATTTTACTGTTACTCAACAGAATGGCCATTTAAGGCCATACTTACTTTACTTCTGGATACTTCTGGTGTGTATTGCATGTGAAATTATGTGCTTAGCCTAAAGCATCAGTTTTAGTAGGAAACGGCATCTTTTTTATCAGTTCTCATGTCAGTGTTTTAGTCCTCCAGCCTCTTGCCTGTATAGAAGTCATTAAATTTTTAACTTTACCCAGTCTGTCAAAAAACAGTTACTTTTTCTCCCAAGCTTAGTCAAGAAAGCAGCAGAGTAAAAGTGAGGAATTCTTATCATGGATGATCCACAAAACTACACCAAATTTCTCTTAGTCTGGGTAGTACTTGCCAATTCAAAATATATCCAGATCTCTACTATCCTACTACATGACATACATCTGTGAAATGGCAGCAGCGAGCAGTTATCCTTATTTCCACTACTGTCTGACAGCTTCCAAAATTAGTTAAGTTTTGCAGTTCTCAGCTATACTTGAACACTAATGCACAGTATTATCTTCTCACCTTAGAGTCTTTCATTGTAATCAGAGAGAAATTTATGGACAGCTGAGGTTTTACCCCAATGAACAGTCAGCGCAGCAGTACACATTTGCCACATTACTGTATATTGGCAGTTTTAGCTCATCAGTGCTGCACTTAGGATCTAGTTTCCTAAGTGCATACTCCATACTAACCTTTCTACTGATTCTCTAGACACTGAAACACTATGGTACAATGGGAGTTATGTTTTAAAGTACACATGAGAGTAGAAGAGCCCAAGTGATACCCTGACTTTCTCTGCAACTTTTTGGTTATTTCTGAGAATACATGAAGATAGACCTCCTCTACTCTGCTGGCTGCTGATGGCTGACTGGCTGTAATATATGCATAAAATGTGATCAGAGTTCTAGTGTACCTAACAATGAGACTGAAACACATATTTTTTTAATATTTCCTATGGAGATTTACATATAAATAAAAAAATTCCAAAGGAAATAAAAGCCAATCATTTTAAGATAGGATGACAAGCCAAGGAAACTTGCTTACCTTTTAAGATCTTCATTGCTGCTGACAGTAAGTTATTCCGAAATTTCTAGTACTGTAAAAAATGACAAGATTGTCTATAGCAGTACAGCATCTGATCTGCAACAATGATTCATGGAAAGTCAAAAAAACACCGAAACTTGATTATTTATAACACATGCACAACTTTTCTTCCAGAACTTAACTATTATACTGCGAGATGAAACCTTCTCTATTTCTGGGAAAAATCTTCAAGTGAGGTATAACGTGAAAAAGAATGCCCTCCACCTGATGTTTGATATCATTATCCCGGGAAAATATAACATGACTCTTATATGGAATAAGCACATGAACTTCTTCATCAAGATCTCCAGGGAAACACAGGTATTGCAGAATAACTTCTTCAGTAAATAATACTTCAATTCACATTGACCTGCTAGTTCAATGACAGTTGTCTTGACTCTCTATGATGGCAAAGGTTACTAGTAATTCATTTTCTATTTATCATTATCTCTGAAACAGCAGATATTTTCACTAAAGTCTGATTTTTATGTGATTGATTGTCCTTTGGCATTACAGGAATTTTTTGAGCTAAGATTTTGTATTTTATGCAACAGCTGCATGTTTTTGTTGAATTTGGTCTCTAAATTATGACAACTTACATTTGAGAGGAGAAACACATCCACTGATGGACAGGACCTCATGCGCAATTTGCAAAGAGCATGTGAGAGAGTATTTGTAGATCACAGTCACTACTAAAGCAGGAAAAAAATGCCAGTGATTGAAAGGGAATGCAAGTAGTTGTAATCAACTAACAGTGCTTTCATTTTATCCAGGAAACTATCTGTGGTTTGTGTGGAAACTATAATGGCAATATGAAAGATGATTTTGAAACCCGAAGCAAGTATGTGGCATCAAATGAACTGGAATTTGTGAATTCTTGGAAAGAGAATCCTCTCTGTGGGGATGTATACTTTGTAGTGGACCCCTGTAGCAAGAACCCTTATCGTAAAGCTTGGGCAGAAAAGACATGTTCCATCATCAACAGTCAAGTCTTTTCTGCCTGTCACAATAAGGTAAGAATTAATTAGGCCTTCTTTTATTTATAGGTATAATCTGCATTCTCACAAAACACTCACACTCCAGCACTTGATTTTCTCTTACCTAAAATGTTCTAATAGAACATATATAAAATATCTCCTGGCTCTCATTCATGTTAATCTTCATCCTTTCTAATTTACACTTTACCAGTCCTTTTGTGGACAAAATCCACACGTGAACATTAACTGATTAATTAAAAGTACTGGAGTGAGAAAGAAGAAAGAATTCAGTATCAGAAATAAGCCACTCTCTTGAGGCTGGAAAAGATCTTCAAGATCATCAAGTCCAACTCTCAGCCTAACCTCCCAAGTCCCATCACTAAACCATCTTCCATAGTGCCATGTTCACGTCTCTTTAATACCTCCAGGGATGGCAACTTCACTACTTCCCTGGGCAGCCCATTCCAATGTTTGACTACCCTGTCCATGAAGAAATTCTTCCTGATATCCAAGCTAATCCTCACCTGACTCAACCTGAGACCATTTCCTTGCATCCTATCACTTCTCACTTGGAGAAGGAAATTGACACTTTCCTCACTGCAACTTCCTTCTAGGTAGTTGTAGAGAGTAATGAGGTCTCCCCTCAGCCTCCTTTTCTCTAGACTAAACAACCCCAGTTCCCTGAGGCTATTTTCTTAAGTCACCTATCGATCCTCGTAAGCCATGTATTGTGACTTGTATATCATGAGATTTATCAGAACCAGGCCTTCTGAAGGAAAATCTTCATTTTCAGGAAATGAGCACAAGTGATAAACATGGCTAATATTGCAGTGGTCATGCATAGCCATGGAAGTTGTACAGCTGGTGAACTTTAGGCACTTCTGCCTGAAAGGATGTAGATTTTTGTGGGTTTTTTTTGTGTTGTTTCCTTTTTTAACTGATTAAATGTATGTTCGATATGAATTTAGACATACATATCTGGAAAAACCTCATCAGCTTCTATTGTTAGTTGGAAAATATCTACATTCTTGTTAAGAAGAGTTCTTTGAAGTGGGATTGTTTTGACAAGTGTTCAGTGGAAGTACTAGTTACTCTCACTTCAATGGAACGGATTCTCTTGACTTTCTCATGTACTAACAGGGACCTATGAAGAAACAGGCACTGAAGAATACAAGAAAATTCATTACTTCGTTTTCCAATACAGGTGAATCGTATGCCCTATTATGAGGCCTGTGTCCGAGACTCATGTGGTTGTGACATTGGAGGTGATTGTGAATGCATGTGTGATGCCATTGCAGTATATGCAATGGCATGTTTAGATAAGGGTATCTGCATTGACTGGAGGACTCCTGAGTTTTGCCGTAAGTTTCTTTAAGATTTCTTAAAGGCAGTTTAAGAGACAATCATTGTTAATGTGAGTATATTAACATAGCAAGACAAGAAATTGCTTATATATGCACCTCCTATGTTCCCTTTTCTTTACGGACAAATAGGTGACTTCAGTCACCTGAGTTTTGAACACTGTACTTTTCCTTTGCGCTAAACAAACAAAATATTATGCCTGTTTGTACCATGGAATGATGAGAGAGAAAATGAAGTAACCACAGAAGGCATTTTATTTTTCCTGCTGTCAATGTATGATGAACAGTCAGTTTGTAAGCACAAAAAATATGAAGTTGTAGAATACTATTGTTTTTGGCTGCGATGAATTCATCTTCTATGTGAATGTCAAGGGAATAAAGACAGCTGTGTTGGCTAGAACTCTGTGAAACAGGAAAATATCAGTGTGTCCCAGAAGCCATACATAGAGGAAAAGAGAGAGCGAGGGTGTTATAAATCAATGCTGAAGTTGTCATCTTTGATGGTTTCTTTTCAGTATTCACTGTTTTATGCATTAAAATTATGGAAATTCCTGCACAGTTTTATTCACAAAAAAAGAAACTGACTGACATCACTAAAGCAAATTTCAATTTGCATGAGATACTGAAAATTCCAGTGACAATTTTTTTTACTCAAGCTGCTGATAAATTTTGTCCTCCCTTTAGTCCTTTGAAAACAATGTTCTCTCTTTGAAAAATTGTGACCTTTCTTCTGGTTTTGCCATTTCTAGCTGTCTATTGTGAGTATTACAATTCTCACAGAAAAACAGGAAGTGGGGATGCTTATTCCTATGGCTCCAGTGTCAACTGCACCTGGCATTACAGGCCTTGTAATTGTCCAAATCAATACTACAAATATGTGAACATTGAAGGTAATAAGCTATACTATTTCAAACCACAAAGCAGTAACAAAATTATTTTCCATTGTGTTATTTTTTCCCCAACAACTATACCACAGTTAGTGTTTTCATTGATGTTACCTTTAAAGCAGTTTTGCTTTTGTTACCTTACCTCTAATGCTTTAAATGCATAATCTCTTCAGTACCTGTACTACACCTGGCTTTATATTGAACTCAGGTTATCACGAAGATAAATCCTCTGACCTGTGCTGAATTAAAACTACCTCTACTTACGTAAGAAAAGGTGTGGAGAGAACAGTATTATTTCTATTAGACAAACAAATATAGTTGGAGAACCCCCCAAAATTTACTACATATGCAGTTCCTTCTGAGGATTACACTGGAGATGCTTACCTGAATGTATGAAGTTACAATCAATACAATTTCTTAATAATAGAAATTTTAGATTTTAGATTATACGTAGTATAGGCTAAACACTGTTCTCTGAGAAATGTAACATGAATTTATCTTTCCTTTTCGTCAGGCTGTTACAACTGCTCTCACGATGAATATTTTGACTATGAGAAGGAAAAATGCATGCCATGTGGTAAGTAGAGCCCTCTATGCTCATCCTCTTTCTTTACAGTAACTAAAACCTTTGGGTGTTGACAAAGAAGATATTTTCCCTAGTTACTTCTCAGTTAATGATGAGTGTTCATCCCTGTATAACTTTTCTTCAAGATACTCTTACTGTTGTACTACTGGTATGTAAAACTAGTAGACTCTACTTAGCAATTCTCTTTGAGTTCTGTGGGTTTTAAAAATTATGTTAACTTAAGATTTATTACCGTACGGTGTCCTACTCTGAAAACCGTTCATAGTAAATAATGTTGTGGATGGACTCCAGCTGCACAATTGGATTTCCATGAAGATGGAAAATTAAAAAAAAACCCTCAATTACAGTTGTTTATTTCATTTAACAGAATTCTTACTTGCGAAACCAGAATCTCAGCTAGTGATCTCATGTACACACAAAAAAACATTTCCATTATCACTGAAAATGAAGTGCCCTTAAGCATAAAAATCATAAGAAGGACAGCAGAAACATGCTCATGTTTGTCTGTATTATGAGCTGTATTAATTTCTTCATTATTTTTTAAGTACTTACTTTCATGTGAGGCTTACCACTGAAATATGTAGTAACAAGCATTTTCAGGATTATCACACTAATTAGCACAATCCTTTGAAAAGACTTTGTTGTTCTTCCAATCTGAAATTTGCCTTATCTGGAATATTCTTAATATGCTTCCAACTAAAATTTTAACCTGTTCTACTTTTATGTCACAGGAATTGAAAGTATTAGTACTACACCTGAAACTTCTTCACCTTCAACAGGTTAGTTTGAGCAGTTGATTGAACAAGTACTTACACACTGATGTATTGTCCTGATATGTGTTTCTGAGATAAGAAGTATCCTTTTTTTGCTTGATATAATGGCATCACCAGTTTTGAATGTGTAAGATGCAATAACAAAAAGTAAGTCAGAATCATAATTATCACAAAAAAAATTCCCAGAAATATTTGTGTACACTGAGCCACTTCCAGATATTGGTAATGAAATTTCTTTGTTAGTCAGTATGGATTTCTGTCTTCTCGCTGATACACAAAATCACACAAAATTTTCACTACAATTTTAAGTGGTGATTGGCTTTATAACACTTAACAGTTTAGGAAGGTGGTCTTGGAAGTAGATGAATTTTCTTAAATATTTTATTTGAAATTAAGGTAGGAGTTATTTTCAGTTGTTACTTCTGGTAGTAGTTTTTCATTCTAAAAATAATTTTCAATTTATATAGGAATATTTTAATAGATTATGAAGAATTATTTCTTATCCTCTGACTTTGATTTTTTTCCTCTTAGTAACAGCAATGCAGCCTAAAGCAACAAGAATCTCTACTGCAGTCACATTACCCACAGCTACCCAGCCAACATCACCTAGTACTTCTTCTGCATCTACTGTACCAACTGAGACCACAAATCCAACCGTAACCTCAAAAATCACAGTCCCAAGAACTTCATCATCATCACCTCTTGTCACAATAAAGTCAACAACTGGTAAGTTATTGTATTGCTGTCTAAAACAAATTACGTCAAACACATTCTATATAGAGTTGAGCTATCATTCCACTAGTAAGGCATTGCAAGCTGTCTCAACATCCAAGCAAAAGACTGCAGATTAGAAGGTAGGTAAAGTAGGCTTCCAGAAAGCAGTTTGTAAACCAAAAATGTTCAGAAGTATGGATGGAAAGTGTGTGGAAAGAGAAAGAGAAAGGATATAGATGACAGGTTAGAAATGCAACTCAAATAACTTGTGTGACTCATCCGAGAAGATCAGAAGTGAGCAGTGATCCAGCTCAGCTCCAATTGGATTTATGAGTTCAGTTTCAGCCTCCATTACACAGCTGGTTCAGGAACACAGTCATGTTCAAATAGCACCCAGTCTCAAAAATCTGAATAATAATGTAAGCAGGCTTCAAGGCAAAATCACAGAGGTATCAGTGCAGTGGCTACTATTCTAGGATCCTGCTCTCAGCAGGATGGCTTCTCCAGCATAAATTACTTTCTGATTATATGATTTGTGGATACTCATAATGGCATGCAGATTTCCACCAACATGCACTCCAACTAAAAAGCCATCCTGCACCCAGGCTATCAGAAAAAACAGAGGTAAAAAGAGGTCCCACTTCACAGGACAAGAAAGGTCCTACAGTATGATTATGATTAGTTATTTAGTTTTGTAATACAGATTATGGAAGGCTAATTCAGAATATAAGGTTAGCCAAAGAAATTGTTAATTGGGTGAAGCCCATAGAGGCTTTTGGCTAATAAGTGACAACGAAGCTAACTTTTAGAAATATTATATGAAGGATGATTATAGGAAATCATAGGAAAAGATGTACAAAATGAGAACAAAGAAAGATATGAGGTAAGAGAAAACAAATACAGGTAGGAAAAGGTGCAGTTTAGATTATGAGAACATAAATACAAACAATGACACGTGAAACATTAAAAAGATCCAAGGCAAAAACTAGGTCTTGTGAACATGGGTAGCTTTTTCATGTTTTGTCTATTTTAATTATTACATAAATTGATTACTCACATGATATTCCTTACCTTTACTCCAAAAGAACGTACAACATCAATTTTTACTATGCCAAGCATGACCGCAACAGTAACTACACCCTCCATAACTACCTCAGCGAAAAGAACCATCTTCACTGAACCAAAATCTACACCTACTGCCTCAGCAACCGTTGCTTCAACAGAGACGGAAAAAATAAGGTTCACCACACCACTCTTGGAGACTACTGTCAAAAAAGAAATAACAACTATCTCAATACCTTATACTACATCTCAGATTGCAACTTCCAGCAAGCCTGAACTAACAACAGTAGGTAAGTATTAAAAAAACCAATCATTCTTACTAGATGTCTTAAAATTGCAAATTAGTGAGAAAGGAAAATGATGACTGAAGAATTGTAATAAAAATGAAAACTTCAGTGTCCTGCCAACGCAGCAAGCATTGGATGCCTGAATAAAATCTTAAAACTAACATTTCTCTCAGAGGCCTTTCTCTACCCATCTCCATGGAAGTAGATTAAGGCAAAATCTCTCTGAGCTTTGAAGTGAGTTTTCAAAGACCCACAAACATACAGATGTGCGTTCTCCTTAGACAACTTCTCCAAAAAACATAAATCCTGTCTATTGCAAATGAAATGACACTTTGGGATTCAAGTACTCTGTATGTCAACTGTGACAGCATCTTCTATTGCTGTATAGCTAGATTAGCAACTGACACCAGAGGCTGGGACAGCATGCAGGGAGAAGTCAGCTGTAGCGAGAAGGCACCTGCACACTATCTCCCAGTCCACACATTTCTCACCTGTATTGTTGGGGTGCATACATCCAGGTCTCTTTCTGCCAACAATATTGGCTTAGTCTGAGAAAGCATCACAACCCACTTTAATTAGGCACCTTCCCAGCCATCAAGCACTACTGAATATCTATTTCTCCTTACATTAGAGAGAGTGAGGGAAATCAAGGAATGACTCTGCACCACCAAGTCTCAGTAGGTGACTAAGAATGATCTGAAAGCTGTCGTTGGCCTGTGACTCTGTTTCACTTACCTAGCTTTTTCTTGGGATGCCCGTGCCCAGCTTGGAATGCCTTTAAGGGAGACGCACAAATCTGGAGAGGCTCTTCTGCTTCCCTCAGAAGGTCCAGGAGGAGGCAGAGGGTGCTGAACTGGTCCAGTTCTTACCCCATATTTTTGGGGAGAAGCAGAAAGGGGAAGGTGAGGGCAGAAGCCACTGGTCTGTTCTTCCCATCTGCTCAGTAAGACTGAGTGAAATCCAGGCCTGCCTTTTGTGCCTCATCCCCAGCCCATGTCTTCTGCCTAGGATCTTTGCATTCCCTCCACCTTCCTTTCTTGTCTTACCACCTTCAGTTGATTTGTGCCTTCCTCCCAGTAGCTGTTACCCACAAAAGACCAACCACGCCACACACCGTACCACATCTCATCACACAGAAGACCACCCCTGTGACACTGGCCAGCAGCATCTCCAAGACCTCTATCTCCACAGAGGCCAGCACTGCCAGCAGTCCAGAAGTTCCACTGACAAGATTATCTCTGAGCCCCAGCTCTTTACCTGCCACCTCAGCTGTATCTGTTTCTTCCCCCTCATCTCCATCCTCAACATGGCTGAGACCATCCCATCCAGGTAAGGCTCCCTTTTGCCCTGATTCATGCTGCCCTGATTCATTGCTCCTTCAAGCTCCCACCCTTCTCTTCTAAGTGTTATGTTCCACAAATTTCACTTTTGATACTCATTTTCTATTCCTATTGCTCTTGGCACGGGACTCAAACTCAGGCAGTCACATTGCCCCTAACTACATCCTTCTCCCTTGCTGCTTCAGGTGTTTGACTCTGAGGCACAGGGCTTTATCACCCTACAAACTTGTCTGAGTTTCTGCCCAACAGCTAGCAGTTGGAGACCAGTTAACACACAGGCCCTCCTCTTGTAACAGTGCTGTAAGAATAGATAGTGGGGGGTAATAAAAGGCAGTGAGAGTGGAAAATTACAACTCTAGGATAGTTTTTGGTGAGAGAGAGAATACAAGTATGCTCTCTGTACAAAGGATGCCTGGGTCCTGACACATCCATGGCAAACAAGGGCCAATAAATGCTGCTTCCTTGCTACGCAGATAAAGAAACAACATGCTGATCCTGGGTGCAAAAATATCACCAAAGTAGGGGTGGGCAAGAAGATGCACAATCAAACTCCAGGGTGCATTTCCCTCCCTTAGACCTATAGGGCTCCACATGCCCAGGTCTTCGTGGTATTGACCAGTACAGCCTCCTTTCAGAAGATGCCAGAACATGCTTTGCATAGGATTCTTCCCAAGACTCAACCATTGTTTTCTCTCATCACTTTCTTTGTAGCAAGGGAGCCAACCAGAGCTAAGACTACAAGTAGTAAAGTTGTAGTCAGGTTAGAAATGCAACACTCCACACAGGTGAGTGCTCTGGTCAGGAGAGAGATAAGAGTCATTAATGCTTGTTCCATCAGTAGCCTCAGCTGTTTCAGGAACCCTTTCCAACACACTGTGAAACAGACATGATCCATATTCAACTAGCTTACTGGTAGTGTAAGCAGAGATACCTCTTTCCCTCTCAAAAATTCCAAGATGACCAGTCAGAAACAAACTGATGAAGGGTGCCCTTCAAAATGAATAATAGCCTGCCACGATGGGGGAAGGTTGGTGGGATGAGAAATTCTGTGCATCGTAACCCCATTCATTCATTCTGATTTAAAGCAAAAGCTGTTACTGGGTCCCAATATTGCAGTTCTTGTCCATACCCTGGTGCAGAGATTTTAACGTAAGAAATACTCATGTCACTTGCCTTTAGCATGTATAGTAACGAGACCAGTCAACTTCTGATTTCCAATGGCAGCCTCCAAGACAACTGTGCCGCCTCTCACCACAGAGAAGACTACCCCCATCACATCTTTCACCAGCACCTCCAAGACCTCTGTCTCCAGTGAAGCCAGCCCCACTAGTAGCCCAGAAATCCCACTGACAACAACATCTCCTGCCCCCAGCAGCACCCTCAGCACCAGGCTGCCAACTCCTGCCCCGTCTACACTCTTCTCCACCTTGCCTCCAATCTCCATGCCAAAAACAATTCCTACAACGCTAAGACCCAAGCCTTCTTCCCCAACAACCAGTGCTTCAACAGAGTTGCTGATACCTGCATCCTCCACACCCTCCACAGCCAAAACCAGCCTGCTGCCATCATCAGCATCTTCCCCTTACTCAACTGCATCCTCAACAGCACTGAGCACATCACCTCCCAGTAAGTCTCCCCCTAGTCCTTCCCAATTCTACTCCTCCTCACTGCTTTCCCAGTACTTCCCCTTCACTTCTGATGTACAGTATGCACCCCAGGGTTGTCACCCTTCAGGTGGTTTTCACTTTTTCTTTGCTCACTATTCTTGGCATTGCTGCTATCAGAGAATGCCCTGCCTATGTTGGAGCAGGCAGGCAGAGTCCTGTGCCAGCATCTTGAATGGACACAGACACACACAGAGATTTTCCTCTTCCAGGGAGAGGCAGAGAGTGCTGAGATGACAGAAGGCAGCCCTGAGACACTGTTCTTACCCTACCTTCCTGGGGGTGAAAGGGCAGGAGCCAGTGGCCAATTCCTCTGTCTTGCTCAGGAGGAATCAGTGCAGCAAGATTCTACCGCCCCACACGCATAGTCTGGGACTTCTGTCTGGGAAAAGCTTGCCTCATTTCCCTTCACTTGTTACTCTTCAACATTCAAATGACCCGTGCTTGCTTTCCAGCAACCTCCACCCCACAAAATGACAACTATACTGCACATGGTGCCTTATATCATAACAGAAAAGACCACACCAACTATGTCTACCACCAGCACCTCAAGACCTCCATCTCCAGCAAAGCCAGCCCCACTAGCAGCCCAGAATTCCCACTGACAACAACATCCCCTGCCCTCAGTAGCACTCTCAGCACCACGCTGCCATCTCCTGCTCCATCTACTCTCTTCTCCACCTCTACTCCAACTTCCATGCCAAAGTCCACACCTACAACACTGAGGCCCAAGACCTCTTCCCTGACAACCAGCTCTAGTAGAGTCACCTACAACTGCATTCTCCATACCCTCCACAGCCAAAACCAGCCTGCTGCCATCATCTGTTTCTTCCCCCTTCTCAACTGTGTCCTCCACAGCACTGAGAACATCACATCCCAGTAAGTCTCCCTCCTGCCCTTCTCATTCCTCTGCCCGCTCTTCCCAGTTTTTTCCCTTCATTTCTGGTCTACAGTGTACACCAATTTGTTGTCACTCTCTTTTGCCTACTGGTGGTGACATTTTTGCTTGTGGTATTTGTGGTGTTGTGCTTGTTTGGATGGAGTGAGCAGCTGAGTGAAGGCTTAGCTGCTAACGAGGGTGAAGTCATTGCAGGCTGCCCTTCTCTAAGGCCCTCTCAGCATTCTGTCATCAGGGATTTTGGAGAATTCGGCTGGAGCGCTGGTTTCTCCCTTGGCGCGTGTCATACCCAGCTTGATGCATGGCAGGTAGGCAGTACCCTCTGCCTGTGTCTTGGCTGAGACAGGCACATGCGGAGAAGCTCCTCTTCCAGAGAGATACAGAGGGTAGTGAAATGCTAGAGGGCACTCCTGAGGTGCTGTCCTTGCCGCAAGTTTCTGGATAGGAGGAGGATGGGGAGGGAAAGGGCAGAAGCCACTGGCCCTTCCTTGACTCTTGCTCAGTGAGAGGTGTTGTGGCAAGGTCTTATTTCACTGCCCACATACGTGCCTTAAGGCTTTTCTATAGGAACAGCCCATCTCGTTTGCCATTTTTTCTTTCTTGCCCTGCCACTCTCAATTGAGCTGTGCTTTCTTTATGCAGCCTCCATTCACAAAATGACAACTGTGCCACACATTGTGCCGCCAATCACCACGGAGAAGACTACTCCCACTGTGTCTGCCACCAGCACCTCCACAACCTCTGTCTCCAGCAAGGCCAGACCCACCAGCAGCCCAGAAGTCCCACTGACAACAACATCCTCTGCCCCCACTATCACCCTCAGCACTAGCTTACCACCTGCTGCTACATCCACACTCTTCTCCACATTGCTCCCAACTTCCACACCAAAGTCCACGCCTACAACCCTAAGGCCCAAGCTGTCTTCTCTAACAACCAGTGCTCCAACAGAGTCGCCTACACCAGCATCCTCCACACTCTCTACAGCCAAAACCAGCCTACTGCTATCATCGGCATCTTCTCCCTTCTCAACTGTATCCTCGACAGTACTGAGCACATCTCTTCCTGGTATGTGTTCCTCCCGCTCTTCAAGCTGTAGTGTTTGCTCTTCCCAGTTAGTTTTCACCCTTCATTCCTACCATTCAGCACACACCACTTTGTTGTCCCCCTCCTTTGCCCACTAGTTTCAGTATTGTCACTCCTGGGATCTGTGGTGAGTTGCTGGGTCTGTGCTGTGATTCTGGTTGGGGCGGAACTTCTTTTCTTCCTTGGAGTCCATTCTCTGTGAGAGAACATCCTGCCTGTGTTGGATTAGGCAGACAGTGCCCTGTGCCAGTGTCTTGAACGGACATGACACATGCAGAGAGTTTCCTCTTCCAGGGATAGGAAGAGTTAGCTGAGGTGCTGAAGCGTAGCCCTGAGGCATTGTTCTTATCTCACCATGCTGTGGGGGGGGGGGGGAATGGGGCAGGAGCCAGTGGCCAATTCCTGCCTCTTGCCCAGAGAGTGTCAGTGTAGCAAGATCCTACTTCACTGCCCTTCTGTATAGCCCAGGGCTTCTGTCTGGGAATAGCCTACTTCCTTCCTTTTTCTCTTTTAATCCTTTAACCAACCAATGCTATCTTTCCTGCAGCCTTCACCCATGAAACAACAACTGTGCTGCACACGGTGCCATATATCGTCACGGAGAGGACCACTGCCACACCTGTTACCACCAGCACCTCCAAGACCTCCATCTCCAGCGAGGCCAGCCCCACCAGCAGCCCAGAAGTCCCACTGACAACGACATTCCCTGCCCCCAGCAGCGCTCTCAGCACCAGGCTGCCATCTCCTGCTCCATCCACAGTCACCTCCTCTCCTCCAACCTCCACAGTGAAGTCCACACCTACAACACTAAGGCCCAAGCCCTCTTCCCTGCTGACTAGTGCTCAAACAGAGTTATCCACACCTGCTTCCTCCACACTCTCCACAGTCAAAACCAGTCCACTACTGTCATTAGCATCTTCCACCTTCTCAACTGTGTCCTCAACAGCACTGAGAACATCATATCCCAGTAAGTCTCCCTCCTGCCCTTCTCATTCCTCTGCCCGCTCTTCCCAGTTTTTGCCCTTCATTTCTGGTCTACAGTGTACACCAATTTGTTGTCACTCTCCTTTGCCCACTGGTGGTGACATTTTTGTAGGGTTTATAGGGGGTTGTTTGCTGTGCTTTGGGATATGATGGATTAAATGGCTGAGTGAATGCTTAGCAGCCAATTAGGGTGAAGTCACTGCAGGCTGCCCTTCTCTAAGGCCCTCTCAGCATTCTGTCATCAGGGATTTTGGAGAATTCGGCTGGAGCGCTGGTTTCTCCCTTGGCGCGTGTCATACCCAGCTTGATGCATGTAGGCAGTACCCTCTGCCTGTGTCTTGGCTGAGACAGGCACATGCAGAGAGGCTCCTCTTCCAGTGAGATACAGAGGGTAGTGAGGTGCCAGAGGGCACCCTTAATGTGCTATCCTTGCCTCACCTTTCTGGATAGGAGGAGGATGGGGAGGAAAAGGGCAGGAGCCACTGGCCCTTTCCTGCTTCTTTTCCAGTGAGAGTCAGTGCGGCATGGTTCTGCCTTCTTGTTCGTGTGCCTGGCTTAGGTCCTCCACCCAGGAGCAACTAGCCTCATTTCCTTTCTATTGTTACCCTTCAACTGACCTGTGCTTTCTTCCTGCAGCCTCCACCCAGAAGATGACAACTGTGCCGCACATTGTGCCGCCAATCACCACAGAGAAGACTACTCTCACTGCGTCTGCCACCAGCACCTCCACAAGCTCTGTCTCCAGCGAGGCCAGCCCCACCAGCAGCCCAGAAGTCTCACTGACAACGACATCCCCTGCCCCCAGCAGCACTCTCAGCACAAGGCTGCCATCTGCTGCTCCGTCCACACTCTCCTCCACACCGAAGCTCAGGCCTACCACCCTGAGGCCCGAGCCCTCCTTCATGACAACCAGTGCTCCAGCAGAGTCGCCTGCACCTGCATTCTCCACACCCTCCACAGCCAAAACCAGCCTGCTGTCATTGTCTCCGTCTTCCTTCTCTACTGTGTCCTCAACAGCAATGAGCACATCATATCCCAGTAGGTCTCCCTCCTGCCCATCTCACTGCTCTGCCTGATCTTCCCACCCTACATTCCTATCTCACAGCACAAACCATGCAGTTGTCACCCTCTTTGATTGTCACCCTGCTGCTTTTTACACTGTCACTCACAGGACATGTGTTGAAGTCCCAAGGACTGTCTTGATTCTTCCCATGCTCCTTGGATTGAGCTTTTCTTCCTTGGAGCCCAGCTGGTGCTTCGCCTTAGCTTTTTGACCGAACAGCACTGATATCACAATAATGCTTTAGATCTTTATGAAGTGTGCTGGCACATCATGAACAAGTCTGTTTCTCTCTCTGGCATCTCTCTGGTCTAGGAGTGGGCAAGATGCTGAGAGTTACACAGCTTTCACAGCTGATGCCAGCTATCCAATGAGATATTTCATGCCATGCAAATTCATAGTCAGCAATAAGATCAGGGTTGAGATTTTTCAAAAGAGCCATTCCTCAAAGGCTGGTATCCTTGAGGTTGAGGATAACTTGAGGTTATCCTCAGCATGCTTGGTAAGAGGTGGTGAGCAATTGTCTTTGCATCACTTGGACATTAGTTTCTCCTGTACATTTTTCTATTCAGTTATTCCACTTCCTGTGTTTTGACACTTGAGTCTTTCCCTTCTTTTGCCTTTCCAGTTCTTTCCCCCCTTTCTCATGAGGGGAACTGAGCCAGTGGCTGAGCAGGGTCCTAGAAGTCATCCAGGGTCAACATGAGCTGCCATTCTCTTTGGCCTCTCAGCATCCACTCCCCTCCAGGTATTGGAGTTATCATGCTGGGACATAGGTCTCACACTTGGAGCCTGCCCTGTGCATCATGAAACAGGAAGACAGGATGATCTACCAGTGTCTTGGCTGGATAAAGGCATGTGCAGAAAGGCTCCTTTTCTGGGGAAAAACAGAGGGTGCTGAGGTTCCAGAGGGCTTCTACTTGGAACAGTTTTCTCCTACTACTCGTCTGGGGAGGAGCAGGATATGGAGAGAAAAAGGGCAGGAGCCACTGGCAAATTCCTGCCTCTTGACCAGCATGAGTCAGGGCAGCACAGGCCTACCCTTATTGCCCATTTACCTGACCTGGAATTTTTGCCTGGGAACAGCCATCCTCCTTTTCCTTCCCTGGTTACCCTTCAACTGATTCTTCTACTTTCTTTCTAGCAACCACCCACAAAATGACAACTCTGCTGCACATGGTGCCATATATCACCACGGAGAAGACCACTCCCACCATGTCTTCTGTCAGTACCTCCACGACCTCCGTCTCCAGCGAAGCCAGCCCCACTAGCAGCCCAGAAATCCCACTGACAACAACACCCCCAGCTCCCAGCAGCACCCTCAGCACCAGGCTGCCAACTCCTGCCCCATCTACACTCTTATCCTCCTCACCCTCAACCTCGACTTCAAAGCCCACACCTACAACACTGAGGCTCAAGCCCTCTTCCCTGACAACCAGTGCTCCAGCAGAGTCACCTACACCTGCATTCTCCACACCCTCCACAGCCAAAACCAGTCCACTGCCATCATCCATGTCTTCCCCCTTCTCAACTATATCCTTGACATTGCTAAGCACATCGCTTCCTGGTATGTATTCTTCCTGCTCTTCAAGCTGTAGTGTTTGCTCTTCCCAGTTTTCACCCTTCATTCCTACCATTCAGCACACATCACTTTGTTGTCCTCCTCCTTTGCCCACTGGTTTTAGCATTGTCACTCCTGGGGTCTGTGGTGAGTTGCTGGGTCTGTGCTGTGATTCTGGTTGGGGCGGAACTTCTTTTCTTCCTTGGAGTCCATTCTCTGTGAGAGAACACCCTGCCTGTGTTGGTGCAGGCAGACAGTGCCCTGTGCCAGTGTCTTGAATGGACATGACACATAGAGAGTTTCCTCTTCAGGGAGAGGAGGAGTTAGCTGAGGTGCTGGAGGGCAGCCCTGAGGCACTGTTCTTACTCCATCTTCCTGCAGGGGGAGGTACAGGATCGGGAGGGAAAGGGCAGGAAAAACTGCCGCATTCCTGCCTCTTGCCCAGGTAGTCCATGTGGCACAGTCCTACCTTATTGCCCCATATCCCTAGCTCAGGACTTCTGCATGGGAACAGCCAGCCTCCTTTCCCTTTACTTGTTACTCTTCAACCTTCAGCTGACCTATGCTTTCTTTTCCAGCAACCTCCACCCACAAAACGACAACTGTGCTGCACACGGTGCCATATATCATCACAGAGAAGACCACCCCCACTATGTCTTCCACTAGCACCTCCAAGACCTCCATCTCCAGTGAGGCCAGCCCCACCAGCAGCCCAGGATTCCCACTGACAACAACATCCCCTGCCCTCAGCAGCACTCTCAGCACCCGGCTGCCGTCTGCTGCTCTGTCCACACACTCTACCTCACTCCCAAGCTCCACACCAAAGCCCATACCTACGACCCTATGGCCCAAGCCCTCTTCCCCAACAACCAGTGCTCCAACAGAGTCACCTTCACCTGTCTTCTCGACACTGTCCACAGCCAAAACCAGCCCGCTGTCATCATCTGCATCTTTTCCCTTCTCAACTGTGTCTTCGACAGTACTGAGCACATTGCAACCCTGTAAGTCTGCACTTAGTCTTTCCTACTGCTCTGCCTGCTCTTCCCAGTTCTCGCCTCTGTTTCCTACCTCACAGCACAAACCACGTAGTGTTCACCCTGCATGTTGTTATCACCCTCCTTACCTTCTGCTTTTGTCACTGTAATTCCTGGGACATACGTTGAGGTACTGGGACTATGCCCTGGTTTGAGTTGGGGTGGAACTTCTTTCCCTCCTAGGAGCAGCAAGCCTGATGCTCTGCTTTGTGATCGTCAGTGCTGGTAGTACAGCAGTGCTTTAGCTGTTTTTGGGGCATGCTGCACAGCACTGAGGCATGCTCCGTACATTATTGCCCACATGCATGCCCTAAGGTTTCTCCATGAGAACAGCCCATCTCCTTTGCCATTTTTTCTTTCTTGCCCTGCCACTCTCAATTGAGCTGTGCTTTCTTTATGCAGCCTCCACTCACAAAATGACAACTGTGCCACACATTGTGCCGCCAATCACCACGGAGAAGACTACTCCCACTGTGTCTGCCACCAGCACCTCCACAACCTCTGTCTCCAGCAAGGCCAGACCCACCAGCAGCCCAGAAGTCCCACTGACAACAACATCCTCTGCCCCCACTATCACCTTCAGCACTAGCTTACCACCTGCTGCTACATCCACACTCTTCTCCACATTGCTCCCAACTTCCACACCAAAGTCCACGCCTACAACCCTAAGGCCCAAGCTGTCTTCTCTAACAACCAGTGCTCCAACAGAGTCGCCTACACCAGCATCCTCCACACTCTCTACAGCCAAAACCAGCCTACTGCTATCATCGGCATCTTCTCCCTTCTCAACTGTATCCTCGACAGTACTGAGCACATCTCTTCCTGGTATGTGTTCCTCCCGCTCTTCAAGCTGTAGTGTTTGCTCTTCCCAGTTAGTTTTCACCCTTCATTCCTACCAGTCAGCACACACCACTTTGTTGTCCCCCTCCTTTGCCCACTGGTTTCAGTATTGTCACTCCTGGGATCTGTGGTGAGTTGCTGGGTCTGTGCTGTGATTCTGGTTGGGGCAGAACTTCTTTTCTTCCTTGGAGTCCATTCTCTGTGAGAGAACATCCTGCCTGTGTTGGATTAGGCAGACAGTGCCCTGTGCCAGTGTCTTGAATGGACATGACATATAGAGAGAGTTTCCTTTTCCAGAGAGAGGTAGGCTTCTACCTCTTCCCCTTCTGCTGCTGGAGGGCAGCCCTGAGGGATTGTTCTTACCTTTCTAGGGAGGGAAAGGTAAGAAGTGGGAAAGGAGCCAGTTGCCAATTCTTGCCTTTTGACCAGCAAGAGTTAAGAGTGCGACAAGATCCTACTGCCCCACATGCATAGCCTGGGGCTTCTGTCTGGGAACAGACAACATCATTTCCCTTCCCATGTTTTCCTTCAAACAACCCATGGTTTCTTTCCAGCAACCTCCACCCACAAAAAGACAACTGTACTGCACGTGGTGCCATATATCATCACAGAGAAGACCACTGCCATGCCTGCTACCACCAGCATCTCCAAGACCTCCATTTCCAGCGCGGCCAGCCCCACCAGCAGCCCAGAAGTCTCACTGACAACAACATTCCCTGCCCCCAGCAGTGCTCTCAGCACCAGGCTGCCATCTGCTGCCCCATCCACACTCTTCTCTACTTCGCCCCCAACATCCATGCCAGAGCCTACACTTACAACCCTCTCTCCTTCCACATTTCTCTCTTCTGAGAGTGCTACATATTCATCCTCCACGCACAACACCACATTTTCTTTTACTCCGCCTGGTGAAACATTTTCAGTAGCATTTCCTACTGCTGTCTCTGCCAAATCCTCTCCAGTTGTGATCCCAAGTCTATTACCTACCACAATTAAATTTGCTCCCAGTACCACTACTACTGCTTCCACAGAGATCCCATCCACTGAACAGACGTCTATTCAAACGACGACATTAACCACCATGCGTACCACATCAGCTCTTTCTGTCACTTCTGGTCTTTCAACTTCCTTGTCTCCTGTTAGGCCACCAGCAGTACCACAAGGTAAAGTATTTCCTTGTCATTTGCTGTATTGTATTTTAGAGTTTAGTATATTTTTTGTTTCGTGCATGAATTTTTCTGAGATATTATATATTCTTTGCTAATTCAATTGTATACATTGACTGTATCTTTTGGTTTTGAGCTTTCTGCATTACTATAGAGAAGTTGCCTTAAAGTCTTTGTTTTCATAACAGCAGGCTTCCTGCAGTACGCTGTTTACATGGNGGTGGGGGGGGGCGGTGGAGGGGCAGTTACAAATGTTTTTATGTCTTAACCGCTGTTTGAGGACCCAGGAAACAGAGAACTTCTCAATTTCAGCCAATTCCTGCATCCTCTTTTGGGTTAGTTCCACACACAAAGGAGAACCTATCTGGAAAGTATACTTCAACTATATCACACTACCTCCTTTACTGTAACTGTTCCTTTTCTACTATCTTATACCACTTTCACTGTCCTTTCTCCTTTTTGTTGGCTGTTAGTTTATGACACGCAGGTAGAGGAGAGTACATTAGTGTGTGTGATTGCCTCATTTTCAACATCTCCAGTTCCTACCTCAGTATTAACTGAGCCTTGCCTTCACCAATGCTCGTTTTGTCTATGACCTTTCTTCAAGCAGGGAGCCTGTACAAGAATTGTGCAGGAGCAGCGTGAGGTGCATAAAATGCTTCATATAAAATTGCTTTTGCTTCACGTAATGCTTACTGTGCCTTGCTTCAAGTATGGGGATGACCAGAAAAAAGTAGAAGATCAGTATGTATCACTTTCCAAGTGGTGTTATGCATTCCATTTAGAAATGAAGTATTTCAGTTTCAAAAGCCTAGCTGATATTATTATGTCTGTAAAGAAACAAAATCTTAAAAATGACCAAATCAAGAACTTTTCAAGTCCATCGCATCCATTATCTATTTTGTGAGCCAGAAATAATTCCATGCAGATTAGCCAGCTCATGGTTTCATTTATATCTTTGTGGTTTCATCAGTGGAATAGAGGTTTTTTAGACTTAATTTGCACTCCATCATTAATATAAATGTTTGTTGTCCTTTTTCAATGTTTGACAGAGTTTTGTAAAAAAGTGGATTATGAAGAAAACATAACTTACAAAGGCTGTTCTGCAAACGTCACTCTGAGCCGATGTGAAGGATTGTGCCCATCTTCAACAAAGTAAGGATACCGGAGAGCTTCTGTAATATAAGTACACTAAGGCTGTTTCTTCTTTAGCACCTGTGAGTAGTGATATTTGTCAGCTACCACTCCCTCTACAATTCAACGAGAAAAAAATGTGTGTGATCTATACCCAGCAATATAGTATTGGGGTACGAGCCAGCTAACTAGAAAGAGCACCCATACAGAACAACAGTGCGTAGAGATCTAGGTGCAAACAGGGAATATCTTCTCACTTGAACTTCTAAACGAAGTATGGCAACACGGCAAGGTTTGGGTTAGTTTTTTCAATTATTATTATTTAAGATAACAGTCAGGCTACCAACTTTTCTTCCATTCACAGATATTCTTACCTAAATATCTTTTCCATGCAAGCCCAAAAGGATTTTCTTGTTTCACCTACTAAGCATTCTGCAGTGCTAATCAGTGGCATAGCACCAGGTGGATGAGCTGCTTCTGCATTCCTTGCACAAGACTGTTCCAAAATCCATTTCTGAACAAAACCTAAAAGCCTGTATGCAAGTTCTACCTGATCCTCCCTCTCTCCCAAACAGGTTGAATGTTGAGAATATGGTGGTCAGCGCAGCATGCAGCTGTTGTAGGCCATTTAAGCTCCACAAGGAGGAATTCCACCTGCCATGCGAAGACCCAGATAACCCCGGCAAAAGGCTCACTAAGGAAATAGTTGTGTTTGGGGGCTGCGTTTGCAACTTTGACAGCTGCATACAGTAGCCAGATCTTCAGATAGCTTCAGATACAGGTGGTGTTTTGTTTTTTTAACTTCTTATTTTAATTTTGTTAAACATTAACAATTAATTACAACCTAATACTTCCATGGCGACTGCTCGTTGCTGGGAGTTCTTTTGTACTGATTATACAGGTTAGCCTTGCAGTGAACTTCTTAAACAGCTACCTGGAACATCAATTAAATTAACTGAATGATGAATTATTCCTAATCTTGAGGGGAAGGGGTGGGGAAAAAGAGTGAGCACGGTTTAGGAGCAAAGACTGTCAGAGACCATTTAGCCTTGCTCCGGGCAATACTTAACTAGAGGCTGAACACTGGCCTGTGCACTGTGCAATAACAGAATTTTGACTTTCAAATAAAAGTAGAAGGAATTGGATTTGTTAAATCATTTCTCACTGTTTGACCAATTATTTTAACTGCAAATAGGCTGTTAGGTTCGCTACACTTGAACTAGGACCTGTGGATTAGCCCATTACTGCACAATCCAGGAGAAGAGACAACCAAGGCAAGCCACTGCCCTTCCTCTGAAGGCAGGTGCAGTGCTTGTGCTCATCTTCTGGAAGCAGCTGCTGTCAGACTGCAAGGTGCTACATGAACCAAAACCTCCGTGGGAGGAGGTACCTCTCTGCATCCTTCATGTGGGGCATTTCTCACAGTATCATGAAGGCAGATAAGCAATGGCTTTTGGACAAAGAAGAAATTTGCAGGGTAATTGTCTGCTACATTTTGAAGCATCAAAATAGTTACCAAACAATAAATCTAACAGGAAAAATGTAGATCACCCAAGCAATTTTCACTTGCTGCTAGTAGACATAATTTTTTTTTTACTACTGTTTGCAATTCAATTGAGAAAGAGTTGTACAGAATTTTAAGTCAGTTTTCGACAGCTACTAAGAGCCTGAAGCAAAATACAAACATACAGAAAGTCTGAGTGAAGTATTTAACAGTTCAGGTACTTTCTTCTTTTACAGCCAATAACTTCTTCCAAATCCTGCCTGGGTGTAATAACAGATGTGTGCTTTTGTAGCCTCCTGCTTTACCCCCTTGTTCAAGCACAGTAACATGGAAAGCAATGCATGAGACACCACCTAAGTTGCTACTTATGCCTTGCAATGAAGGGAAACAAGGAAAGAGCCGCTGCTTTGAAAAAGCAGAAATCCAGAAAACAGTTATTTCAAGTTATGTTAAAGTATTGTGATGAGTTACATCAAAACATGAGTTACATGTACTTTTAGTGTTTATATGCTCAGCCACTGTCAAATATACAGATGCTTAGGAAGAAAGATTCTACATCAAGTTTTCACAGCAAAGTGTTTATAACATGAACAACAACAACAACAAAAAAAAACCAACAAAAAGACACCGTACAGAAAACCCAAACTCAGATCCACAGGCCAGGTAAGACTGAACCAAAACAATTCACCAGAAGTTTGTAGGAAAGAATTTACCATCCCACAGCAGTTGCTGTTCCAAAACATTATATTCGGAATAAAACAACCATTCTGGGCAATCATCCTTTACGTTCCCACTCCCCCAGACAAAAAAGGACAGTCTGATTACCGTTCTAATCATTTATTTAATCTTAATATGTTCTTCTGATGAATATAGTCTAATATATAGTCTTCTATATGAAAATTCTCCACTTAATTTGACAGAACTTTGTTTTATACAAATAAGACAATCACCATAAATGTTACATACTGGAGTGTAGGTCAAGAATGAACAAATGCTACCTGTTTTGCTATTCAGTTATTTTCACACATCAATGCCTGAAAATACTGTACTTGAAAACAATAACACTGTTTACTGCAGAAATTACTTTGTCTGCTTGAAAGGATACATCACTTTGGTAAGTTAACCATCATTCACGAAAAAAAAGAAGAAAAAAATCAAGTATTTACCCTTAATTTGTTCACTGTTCTGCTCATGGCTTCACGGAGCTGACATCTAATACAAAACGTGAACAATCATAAGCTTAATACAGTCACCACTGAAAAGACGCTTTCCCTTTCCCCCCTCCTACCCATATTTTTAATGCACATTTTTAGCACAGCTGGAACCAAAGCTAAGTGAACTAGTATAGTACAGCGTGTCTTGAGATGTCCTTTAACAAGGGCACAGAACATACCCAGAGAAACAGATGTACAAGAGGAATTGGGAAAAAAATGAAAGAAGCTCCTCCCTGTCTCTGCTAAGACTCCCTTAGTTCAGCACAACGGATTTTTAACACAGTAGCCAACAACATGGTTAAGACAACAGGATTAATAGAGATCACACAGCTTCCAAAGGACAAAATACAAGGTAGCTTGGTAGTACTCTGCCAACTACCAACTTGACTGCAGGAAATGCTTATGAAGATTTTTCAAAAGATAACATCTGTGATCAGAGAGCCTTGATTAGATGCTCAAGAGGCCATGAAAGGGTCAACTGTTCAACAGAACTTCTCCAGAAAGACAAAGTCTAAAGACAACTTTACAGCCAATAAATTCCATATTTACCAACCACTTCCGGCAAAAAAACCCCACAAAACATCTTAATCACACACACCACACTCGAACCTTTGCTCCTCAGTTCTCTGTACTCAAGTACGATCATAAGCCTTCAACCAAACCAAACTCTCATCGCCTAGTTTCATCTTGTAACTCTAAGCACTGATAGAAAGCAAACCACAGTCACCCAAGTAGAATCCTTTCCCCTCCTGTGTGCAAAGCAGTGTTCTCATTTTCATTGCCATCCCTATTACCCAAAGCCTTTATTTCAACGGTATACTTGGCTGTACGAGCTGTGAGACAACAGTCCTAAGCTTTCTTCAAGTTAAGAGAACGTTGATCTGAGGTTCACTCCTCACATCATCAGCAGCTGACCTCTTGGTTCATCCTGACCTGTAGTACTGCTCACTGACAACTGCCCACAGTTCCTAACCTCTACCTGCTTTGTTTTTAACAGCCTTTGGTGCATTTCCAGACTTGAACAATGTGAGCCAAACTTAAGCCCACTCTGTTGTGCAGAGAGTTTGCTCATGTGGAACAAGCTATAATGGTTTTGGTTGCAAAAGCCCCTGTATAAGCTGAACACACTCAGCCTTTCTACTCCCAGTCTCAACACAAGTCTTCCACACCATGATGGATATTTTTTTTACCACCAATAACAGACCGGAAACTGTACAGATACCTGTTATTCAGCCTCTCAAGTTTTAGCATTGTACATCAGGGGGAAAATAGTTTAAAATTAAATATTTGTCTACAAAGTGCATGCCTTAGCCTTCAAGTGCCCACTTTTTCCCTCTTCTCCCTTTATACAATACCACACTAATGAGAACCCATACTCTCTGCAGTTAGCTGTGTCATCAGGACTGCTACTTGCTAAATCTAAAGGGTAGCAGAAGAAAACAAACAGAATATTTAGGTTTGACTAAACAAACACGTACTCATTCGCTACCTGCCAGAGAAGCTCACCTCATTATTTGAGATAAGCAGAAGGATTAAGAATAGCTTTTGTGCTCAATCCACTTTCCAAAGATCAAAAAACAGTTAAGATGTAAAGAATTAGAAGATTAATATTTTATGACTCTGGATCTGTGGCATTTCTCAAATAAAACAAAAATTGGTGACAGTCAACATAAGCATTCACGTAAATCAGGTTCAAACACACCTTGGAATCGGCCCTTCCCATCCAGTACAACACTTGGAGCAATGTTTAACTTTACACTGACGATATATTAATGTCTTAACTGACCCCTCTGAGCATCAACACGTTTCTTCTCCAGCTCAGAGCAGAGAGTACCTTTAAAGGCACTAAGGCAGAATGTTACCAGCCATTTCCAGTCGAAACCCGAGGTTACTACATCAAAGTCAATTTCCCTTTAACAAGTTTAAAAGTGGGACCTCTGCAATAAAAGAAATACAAAGACAGCCCTCCCACACTTTTGTGTAACATACTAAAAGCCATTTTAATGTAAAAAGTCACTTCCCTGTACTGTACATTTCACACTCACAATTTCAAACAAGGGGCAAGTCCTATTAAGGCAGGGAGCTGGTATTGGTTAACATTGCAGTACTCAGACAGTGATGTACAAGACATTTATTTGCAGTATGATGACAATGATATAAATGGAAAAACAAAAAACTGTCATGGTTAGTATTAAAACTGTTCTGACAGCAATTCACATAATCTCTGAGATACAGCTTCTTTACTTGTTCGTAGTGTGAGTCTATACATCTGAAAAAGAACACAAAAATATATTTTTTTAAACACAGCTTGGTATTAAATTAATATCTTGACAACTAATGAAAGTTAGCCAGTTACTATTTACTTGTTTTGTTAGATTTGGTAAGACCTCGCATTAAAACATTCAGAGGCAGGCAGCCACCTCGCAATTTGGCTCTTTCAAACCCTTGCTGGGAAAGTTGCCGTTGTTCTGATGTTTCTACGCTTTAATAACAACGTGATGTCCCAGACTTGGTTTTTCCTTTTAAAGGAGTAAGTGTTGTGGGAAAGTCTAAAGACTCTACCATCACTTGTTTGGATAACAGGAGACTAATGCCCAAAATTCCCTTGCAGTCCTCATTTAAATTTGATAAAACCTCTAGCAAAATGCTTTTACAGATATTTTTCCTCCCAACAGTTTTGTGTTCATTTGTGTATGATGATTTTTTTTTTACCCACATCATTCTTTTATTCTACTTAAATGACAAAGGGAGTTGTACTTAGCCTTGTCCAAGGTGCATAAAAGAATAACACTAAGCATTTCCAGCCTTCCAGGGAAGATAATCCACAGACAGCCTGGAATAATACAGTGATATGCACACGGAAGTGAATTCCTATGAAGCAGCAGCTTACCAAGCTACGTCAGGACTAGCTGCTGCAATTTCACTTCTTGTTAAAGCTTGCAATCACAATTAGCAATTGCAAGAGATATTCTCTATAAATACCTTAAGGAGTTTCAGATATAGACTTGTTTTTTTCAGTTTAGTGCAGACAAGAATTTGTATTTATGCTGTAGATACAAAAAGATACCTGTGCCTGGAGGTTGGGTTCAAGGCGCAGCAAGCATCCGATCTGAGTAGTCTTTGTATGTATGATACCAGCACCAACAAAGTTAGCAGGATTGGGATCCACCTCCTCAAGAAGGGCCGATCCAAAGCCAATTATCTATGAAAGAGACCCAGAAGATTTACATGTGGGAACAGCAAAGACAAAAATACCAAAGTTTACCCCGAGCACCCTTCATTAGTAAAACAAGCAAGGGACTAATTTGTTTCAAGTGAAAAGATTAAAGAGTTATTCAGTGCCAGTTGTTAGTACAACAGAAATTTTTAAAGTGATGGAGTTATGCTTGATGTTGAGCTGCACCTGAAAAGAGTTCTTCGGGAAAATCACTGAGAAACTAGTGAGTTTCAAGTTAAACCTCTCCTCTTTTTGATAAAGCCATTTCTGCTGTCACTAGAGTTGTTTCTGCTTTGCCTAAGGCAGATAGATAGCTCTATAAAAAGTCACAGTGCTATGCTGTTTTATTCTCTAACTAGTGACCCTAGTATAAATTAAGGCCTGAAGTTTTTTCCAATTCAATTTTAAGCATTAAATTTATGCTTTCATACATAGCTTCAAGTTTCCAGCTGCTGTTGAAGCCTACACTTAATTCAGCCCATACCGAGAAGCAGCTCATTCAGCCCAGCCCTGCCAAGGGTCAGATACACGTGGACAGGATAATCCAATGGCCATATAAGCTAAAATGAGCAATGCTTCCTTATACCACTACAAGATACTGCACTACCACCAACCTTTGCTTTTGTGATCTCTGCATCCATTGGGTGCTTTGCTTTAAAGATGTTCTGTACTTCTTGTTTAGGACTGCAAGACAAGGCAAGATGAACATTTCTTAACATGCAGTATGTACAGTATTGCTGAGCAGCAACTCATTTTATTGGAGGAGCCTATAGCTCACAAGACTAAGCATGTATGAGCTACGTTCACAGTACACCCTTTTACTCTCCTTGGTCTACCACAAAAGCCCCAAGTGTAAATACAGAGAAGGTCTTACTTGCTCAGTTGCTTCCAACGCTGGAAAAAGTCTTGAGAAGACATTTCTGTTGGCTGGAAAAATTTATTCAGTGTGATGGGTAATTTTACTGAAAGATTCTGGAATGTTCCACCGTACCTGCATACAGAGTAGACAGAACATGATGTGTGTAATACAAAGTGCCAGCAGTTTCTCATCCTAAATTAACCAAGCAATGGAGGAGGAACTTCAAGGTGCAACTGTCTGATCATTAAAATCCATCAACTGCAGATGATGTTATTTCTAAGTTATGGGCGTAACTGGATGTAACATCCAGTGACGTATGGATTTATTTGCTCTGTTAGATGGCACGTGAAAGTGAGTTGGCAGAATTTCTAGGAAGAATCTGTTTCAACATAGTTTGCTACCCTTCCAGATACATACACCAGTAAAAAACAGTTAAGACTTGAATAACAGAATGGATGCCAGAAACCAGGACTGTAAACACGAGTCTTTCCCAAAGGCTGATGTTGAGTTGACATAACAAGATTCTGGTTTTGGCTACATGCATTTCTTATCCACGTTTTTTTGCACAAATGTTCTTAGTTTCCAGAAGGGAGAAGTTTCAACATACATTCCCCATCCAGATTTTGTGAGAAAAGATGACAGCTGGCTTATATGCATAGCAGAAACAGAAGCATTTGAGACATTTTATCAGTGGTTTGGTTTTTTTTTAATCAGACTGTTCCAAAAATGCACCCCGTCCCCTCCCTCCTCCGGTAGCTTCAAGTTTGGTTGTATCAAACGTTCAGGTAAATCATCTGCCCAAGACAGCTTTGGACTTTGTGTGTCTATATTCTACACGTCCGTTAGAGAGCCGTGGCATCTGAAACATGCTTTATTTTGTTAAATCAATAGCACTGAACTACTGTGGTTTTACCTGAATTGAATGTTCAGAATGGGAGCTTCCATGAAGTCCGACACACATTCAATGTTCACAACCTGCTGAACCTGTGCACCTCCATCCACTGTGGGGTCAACAGGTTTTGTCTGAAGATTCAGGCATGAAAAGTAGCTAAGGAAACCGACCAACAAAGTGACGATATTTGCTATTTATTAAAAAGCTATGGGTAAGCTACGGGAAGAATTCACATTGTGTCCACTGGTTCTCTCTATGCTTCTGAAAATTCAAAGTCTAATTCTTGTAAAGCTAAAAATATTCTTTTCACGTTGACACATCTAGAAGCAATAACTCCCATAATTCCCAGAGTTATAGGAAAATTCCTTAAGAAAGACGCCCTCAAAAAACTTTGAAGCCACACACTCTACAATATAAGCCACCAAACTACGTTATATTTATGTGAATACTGCAGTGATGCTGAGGCAAACAAATTTAGTTACATACTCTCCCAGAAATCTTCAGTTTACAATACAAAGCATTGAGGAGAAACTGAAAATTAAAAGCTTAGTTTCAAGTACTGTCATCTTTGAGCATGTGCACTCTTCTACTTACGGCTTGTCAGAAGTCATCTGATAATGCAGGACACCACTTTTATACCTCAGCAACTTCATGACAGCAGAGAAAGCTAGAGTTACATGACATGCTTACTCAGAATAACACACTCAGCACAATATCCTCTTATTTCCACAGAAAAAACATCTCTATAACCAGAGTTTTAGAAGGAGAGTCTTCCATCTCTGCTCGAGACCTTGATAAAAACTTCAGAAAGGCATCAGCAAGTTCCTATTCCTTCATGTTCAAGGATAAGAAGCCTCGATCCAGCAGCTTTATTACCCTTACATGCAGCATAAAACACAAAACCTAAAGAATGTGCAACCAGGACTGCCTTTAAGGATATTTGGCTGAAGGTCATCTGAGCAGATTACTGTTGGAGTAAAATTCAAGAACTGCGTTGATGTCTTGTTACCATAGAAAATGAACATGCGTCCTAGGAACAAAAGAACAGAGGCATTCGTGGCTTGAGGTGTATCACACAAAATCATACTGGACTATTACTGCTTCAAGTATCTCCTACGTTGACTTTTTACCATTCTTTACATCACATTTTAAAAGGCAGCATAATCTGTATGGTTTATATTGCAAAGGTATTCACAGAACAGAACAACATCAGCTATCACACAAGCACTTATATAATCAGTGGAAGTATTCCATTACTGGATAATGCTATTTCCTATGTTAAAAAGTTGTTATGGTATCAAAAGCGATAGAGACGGGAAGAAGTCAGGCCGGTGCTCTGTTCCTAGGCCTTTGATAGATGCTTTCAGTATCCCGTGCATTAATGTATTATGATAGACATATGTCTGAAATACACCGTGCATCACACTACTACAATAAGCTCTACCATAAAATAAGAAGTAAAATGAAAAAATCAGGAGAGCGGTCCCTTTTAACTCTGTCTGCATCAGCCTTGCAAACAGGCAGCAAGAACTGGAACTCAGTACCTCTTAGGCTCCCACTTCATCTCAGCTACCAAAACAACTGAGAAGTTTAAGAAAACAACGACCCACACAGATGTCAGGGACACACAAACAGCAAGCAAGGATTTCTGGACAGGTTAGGCCTGAAATGACATTCCTTTTCTAACGGTAAGTCCTAACCCCAGCATCGTGCTGGCTTTGGGCTTGATTAATTCAGACAGCCACTCTGCCTGAAAACTTACCCAGGTTCTGTCGAAATTCAGACTTCAATCCAATTTGTAGCAACTGATTTTCGAAGAGGACTCCATTATTTTTACACACAAACCTAAAGGAAGAGAGAGTAAATACGTTTTAAATTAAGATACATTAAACAATTTTAGAACCACAAAATTCAGGGTTTAAACAGAGGATGAAGATTGTTGTTAACCTAGAGAGCATCAGTCTGCAAGAGAGGTCTTTGCAGAAAACTGCAGTTAAGAAAGACAAATGCGTTTTGCAACCAAAATCATCACTTGTAGAATACTAAAATAACTGAAATTTCTACTTGATAAGATGCCTGAGAAACTACAAAGAAAGCCACAATATGCTACACACACACACACACACACACACTATAAAGGACCAGGCAACAGACTAGGATTTTTCTTATTCATATTCTTGACAACTTCTGAAATTCATTAGGCTGGTGCAGAATTCAAAAGTTGGTAGCTTTGACTGTTTCAACCTGAAAGAAAAAAAGAGTTTCCTTGTTTTTATCAGTTCTGTATCATGTATATGTTGACTTGGGAGTTGGGTTTTTTTCAGTCATTTTGAGAGAAGCACATTCTGCAGTGTTTTCAGTCCTTCTGTCTGTCACCCTTCACTTAAAGTAGAAGAGGTGGTCAGCAAACGTTAGCCTTTGTCATAAAAGGCACTTAAAACATACTTCCAAATACGAGTACTTTTAACAGTTTACCCTTTTTTTCCTTTTTTTTTGTGAATAGTTGCAAAGCTCAATACACAACTGGCATTGTCTTATTTTAGAGCAGCAGGTGATAGCACTGACTCATAAAAGCCAGCTCCAAGCTGTATATTTACTCATAAGCACGTGGTAATATACACAGCATCTACAGACGTTTTCTAGTCGCAACTTTGACAGTATGCTTGTCTACTTTTGCTGGTATTAACTCAATGTACACTATAGTTTTGCTTTGTAACTATATTCTTGAAGTTGCCCAGCCTTGCAAGGTTTTAGTATTGCTTACTTGTGAAAAAGCTCATCAGCATCATGCACAGTATCAGCTGGTTCCTCAGAAACTACCTCAGATGAAGCCAGGTCAGGGCTAGTTCAGGCAGCACAAAGGAAGAAAGGTGGTAGCGACAGAGACAGCAGGAGTTAGTAAAGACAGCTTAGTGCTTAGTTACTTCTTTTACCTCCTTCCTCAGAAATGGCACTGCTGAGTTTAAGGCATGAAAAATTAATTAGCTGCCCTAGCTCATTACACCTAGAAAGGTTTTAGGCATTAAATGATTCCCCCCCTCCCTCTTCTCTCCCCCAGCCCACCCCTCCCTGACTGGTAGGAACCAGCAATTCCTCCTGAAGACAGGAGATGGCTGAAGGTGCTCAGGAGCTCAAGTTTACACCTCTTAACAAAATCCTTTCACGTGGTTAATTGTGACTGTAAAAAAGATTCAGTTCAAAACCGTACATGTAGATGTATATTGGCTACTGTGAGTGTGCGCTTTGAAGCAGAGACCTCATCAACATTAGTGGTATGTCTAACTACAGCCGCATCATCAGTTACAAGTATATCAGTTACAATGCTCACAAGTATTTAAAAGGTAGGCAAGAATATACGGGCACACAGAGAATGGCTTACTCAAGTAACAGGTTAGAAGCAAAAGTGACAACAGCATTAAAAAGTGGCAAGAAACTACGAAAAGCAACTTCTCAATAGCACGAGAGAAGTGTTTCATCACCTACAGACAGACAGATCGAGGGGCTGGGCAATGCTATGCTTTCTTCAACAGAAAGAGAAAACTTCCAGAAAGTTTCTGCTTATGCAGCTACCGCTCTTATGTAAAAAAAAACCATTCTAGAAAAAGCTCTAACAAGCTTCTGTTGCTTCTTCAGATACTGCGTAGCATTACTAAGCATCACTGATTGCCTTCCAAGGGAAATACGGGATCAAGTCTTACTCACTGAAAACCTGCACCAGTGTATTGTCTAGTATAAAATTCTGATGAAATTCTCAATGCTCCAGGCAGATTAGTTTCAATAATTATATGTTTCATATTAAGACACATTGCAAATTTGTCATCGCATTGTTCAAAATGCGGTCCGTGACAACAGTAACCTGTGCTCTGGGCAAAGAATGATAGACTTTTAAGGTATACTGTGATCTTATAATATTTATTTCCAATGTTTTAGCCAAATCACATTTGAGCATAGGCAGTGTCTATTAATATTAAAGGGCTAACACTCTGCCTGACACTACAGTTGGCAGTGTAGTTAGGAAGACATTTGTATCAAATCCCCGTAACAAATAAGAGCTTATTTTGTTTTCCCTTTTTTTACACCTGTTTGTCAGACGGTGGCACAACAATTTAAGTATATCTTGAAATTCTGAGAAGCAGTATCCCCAGATATGAACCAACTCGTTGTTTCAGTATCAGTTTGCCGTAAGCATGTAGATGCAAGGATACTTTATGGAAACGTGACAAACCTAAACTGATACACATCAGGCCAGATACGGCCCAAATTCAAGATATATCGCTGAGATGCACAGGCAGCTTAGTTTAACAAAGAAGCAAAACCAGCATGAAAGCTAGACAAGACTGCGTGGCTAACGTTCTCAGCTTGATTACTACAGACTCAGTTTCCCATGAGCAGAGGTATTCATAAAGACAGCATATCCAGCACAAAGTTCAAGAATACCTCTCTTGATGCACAACTACTACCAGGAATGCATCCAATTAACTGGAACAAAACCAGAAGTTATTCAGTGTTTGTATTCTTTTGTCTAATCCTGCTTTAGTAGACAAATGCTTTACGGGATGCCTTAGAGGGTGACTTAATTACCTTGCAAAGTTGTCATCAGAACCAGGAGCAAGAGGTGCAACAGCAGAAGCTGAATCTGAAAATACATCCACCAGCAGGCTACCACTAGAGGAGGGTGGGGGAGCTGAATTGGTGAGAGGGGCTGCACCCAGACCCAGCAGATCCGCAGATGGAGAAGGAGTAGACTGGGGAAGACAAGATACGTAGAGATCAGGTCTTAAAATATATATATTTGCTCAAATAGAACAAATCCAGTGACCAGGAGACAGAATCATGCACTGTTAATAAAACAAAGGCTTCATACATGCACAAGTCATGTGCAAGAGCAAAGCAGAGACTGATTGTTAAACAAAGTGTTCACGCACTAGATATTAGCACCCGACATTATGCCAGATATACTGAGGATGCGAGTCGTGAGAGAAGAACAAAATTTCAGACCTAATTCACATACAAGCCAACTCAGAATTTTCTTGTACACCGAAGACTGACTTTGATGCAGGATAACAGAAAAATCCCTGGCTAAATTTTTTCAGGAATCAATCAGCAAGATCTACTCAAAACAGTGAGATGAACAGAGCTCATCTTCAGGCATCCAAGCTAAGTTGACATCCAAACTGGTGACGAAGGTAACTTAGCAGAATTCCTTACACTGCTGCAAGTCAAAGTGAAGCTCATACGGCAGAATACAATCTTAAATACCAGATACATCAGCCAATTTGGCACATAAAGAATGTTTGGCATCTCTTCTGCAGGAAAAATATATCTGCCCATTCAAACTTAACTCATCTGGAACGTATAGTCATATACTGCAAGAGTTAAAGGAGTAAGTTGTAAGGCAGGGAGCATGCTAAAATGCTACTGCATCTCAACTGTATTTACAAGCATAACCTGTAAACTAGAACAGCAACAAGTATTATGTCATGGGAATCATTCATTTGACCAACCTTAATTGACATTAAAATGAGGTGGTTCAGCACAGAAAAAAAAATGAAGACTCGTGTACCATAACTGAAATAACAGAAATAGTACCAGCAGATAAACAGCTATTATTGATTTAAGGACAGCCCAGTCAAGTATTGTCCACTACTAGTAAAAACAACAGTAACCCACAACAAGATGCAGAAGTAGGCATGTTAGACAATGTAGAAGAACAGCTGACACTTTAGAAGGAGTAACTTCAATTTCAAACACCTCACCTTCACTACAGCTCCATCAGCAAGGAAATTCTGATTTCTAAGACTACAGCAATAATTCTCAAAATACCAACAAAGGAGGGACAACTGTATAGCAAACATTCATAGTCTGAAGTTTGAGACAAGAAGCTTTAAGCCCCTAAAAAGCCAAGGCAACCAGTCTTTCCTCACCTGCACACCCTCTGAGTTAGTGAAGTAAGAACAGATTTTAAACTCACAACAGCACTGGCATTGACAGATGCAGGTTCAGCACTTCCATTCATATCAGAGCTCCTCTCCTTTTTGATCTCTTCCAGGTCAGTAACTGTGCCTGGACCTTTCTTCTTCTTGAGTTTAGCCAAAATAGAAGATTCCCTCTCTGGAAAGGGAGGCATTTCCTCTAGCACCGTAGCCTTATCACAGGAAAAAAAAGAAAGTATACTAATTATATTTACAGAATAAGCCAAATCAACTTCCCAGCCTTTGAAGAGACATTAAGGCAAAAGAAGAAATAATGACCTACACAGAAAATAACTATGTGTGCAGTCTGGTACACAGTGGTAGATAAGACTTGCCTTTAAAAGAAATTATTTATAACTTTCTGAAGTCCTCCAAAAGCAGTTGCTTAGAAGAACAGGAGTGTATTACCTGTTTGATAAAGTACATTTAAAAATAAATAAATGAAGAGGGAGGGAGGAGACTACAGCAGACCTACACCCACAGACTACCCAAGGATCTAGTCAGACCTAGATTCCTACTAGCTCCCTAGGCTGAGAGCATCATGCTCTAGCCATATCTGAGAGCATCAGGTTACAGCAGCTGGAATTTCTAGAGACAAAAGTTTCGTGCCCACCAGCAAACAAGTAGATTCCACAGATCTCCTGAAATAGTCTGCAACTGTTTAACACCAGCATCAAAAAAATCTGTAAGGATTAAGTGAGGACTTCCTTCTCTATTTGGTTTCAATTTATGCATTGCCTTTGTCAAGTGTTCTTTAGGATAGGCTACCTTCCTTCGCTCGCACTCGGAGATGACGTTAATTTTTCACTAATCGCAAAGCTGAAGGACATGAAGACAACCGGATCGTTGTGTGGAGGGATGGAAGTGGAAGAAATGACAGTTTGAGAGTTTGAGGACTTGATCCAATAAAAACATCTTTGAAATGCTTACCAAATCTCTGAAAACCTAGAATGTTTTCATTAAGATACAAGCAGTCATTTACCTTACCAAAGTAGTAACACCTTTGATTTTAGTTCTAGGTTAAAGAGGGCCGCAGCTGAATCACGTACACTAAGAAGAGCCAGCATCCACGTTACAGATCTTTAGTTCTGCATTAAGATTTCTGAGCAAACACCTAAGGTTTAGTCAAGCTTACTTATTGAGAGAAGAAATGGCTAAAGAGTTCTGCATAATAAAAAGGGTTCTATACCTACCAATATATCAGTACTGGCAATAGTACTGAGCCTCAAATACTCAACAGCTCTCTGCTGCAACTCCACATCAGCATTCTTTAGCTGACTGTCACTGCGCAATACATCTTGAATTGTGGTTTTGATTTCTGGAAACAGGTTCACAAACTTGATGTAGGTGGACAGAAGCAGAGCTCGGGTAGGAACACTACACAGATGAAACTTGGAATGTAGCAAGTTGAACTGGATGAGGGGACTTGAAAGAGGGGAAGAAAAATAATTAGTTCAGATTCTGTTGACATGATAACCACAATGGCATTACTATCAAGAGCTGAATCATTTGTTAACTGACTTCTAGGAATATTAAATAGATGGATTATTTTTTTTTTTAAGTACTTCAATGAAATTAAAAGGTTTTTTACCTTGATCTTGGATCACCTGCTATCAGATTACCAAACTCTCCCAAGATGTAGCCACCTACTTTTACAAGATTCTCATGGCATGCTGGAGCTTGAAGGGCCTGTAGGAACACAGTAATAGTCATTGATCTGTATTGCATTAAAAAATACATATATTTTTTCCCTTCTCCCATTTTTTTTCCTGTCTTTCCCATGTTTAGTTTCCTAGACCACTTCTGTGTATTAGCAGGTAATGGTTGCATACTTCCAGAAGGATCACCAAGTTATTACTTAGTTTGGATTCCAGCATCCAGAAGACTCAGGGGAAAAAAACCACTGTAAAAGGCTTCTGTTTTTACTACATTCCAGAAAATTTCCAGGTACTGTAATTTCCTTATTAATCTGTCCAATTATTCTCACCTCAAAAACAGTCTTTGCTGCGTACCCTTGAACATCATCCCTGTTGATAACAATCTGAATAACTCGGTACCATACTTCTTCACTGACGTAGTCACCGGCAATACGAATCAGATTCAGGATGGTGTCCACATACCAGGTATAATCCACTGCATACTTCTCTGCTAGAATTGCGACTTTCAGGACCTGAACACACAGAAGAATCAAGAAGGCTGACTAGCTTCTGCTACAACCTGTACATCAGCATTTACTTTATAGACTTTCAGTGATATCACACAGTAGCACAGAAGCCTCAGTTTCAGCCCACATGCTCCCATGGCAAAGGCAAAAGATGAACACAGATTCCATGCCAGAACACACAGCTGCCAGGTAGGTAAATACTTTCCTAGCAGTGCATTTGAATACGTTGCATCTGTGGCTGTATGTTTTGAATGCTTTGCTGTAAAATCACCAATTAAGCCACCATAGAGACAGTACTGATTAAAAACTCAAAACCTATTGAAAAAAAGTTAAAAAAAAGATCATTTCAAGAAAATTTAGTGCTTACCTAAACAAAATCATACCAACAAGCATAGATTTTGGCTCTCATTTCATAAACGCTGCTAACTGGGTATAACACCTTTTGCAATTTTTCCCCCACCAGGACGAAGGAAATAGACATCGCACCACCCTTCAGCTGATCATAAGCCATCGCTCTGGGGAATCTTTAAACTGAAACAGCGTCCTTACAGCACGCGCAGTATGAACTTCTACCCGCAAGCAGACATCACAGTAGTTTCTTAAGCTACTCATCAGTTGACTTGAGAAGGACATAACACTCAGATCTAGAGATTGTATCTGCTCAAACATCGACACTTCACTTTCTACATGCAATGCCCTGAAACTAAGATAAGGTTTTAAAATTCCTTATTTTCAAGTGCTTTTCTCTCCCCTCCTCCTTTAGTTTAACCTAAACAAAGAACATTCTTTGCTATTAGGCTAACAGCCCTCCAATTGGTTTCTAAAACCACAGCCAAAGAATTTCTACCACAAATAGCATCCCAATCAATAAATGATACCAAAGTCAGACGTGAAAAATCGAGGAACTAAAAATATCTCACAATTTCTTCTCTAATGGAATAATCAGCAGTCTCCAAGTAATTCAGCATTTCAGCCACAATCTGTTGGGCATTGCTTCGGTCACACATTGCATACAGGAGATCTACAGCTCTTTGCCGTACGCTCACATCTCTTTCAGTCTGCAAAAGGACGCACAGCAAAAGGTCAAAATAATTTCACCTTTGTTTGGAAAAGATGCAACTTAATGAAGAGATGAGACATTATAACTCATGGTCAAATTTTCAAAGCTTTTCACATACACAATGAACTTCTCCAGTGAATGAGTTTGCAGTCTTCTCTGTACTAGATAATTAGTACCAGTGGCTACAGGTGAACTAATAACTGGCTGAAATGGCCAAACTGTCACCAGGCCAACGGGCAGTTAACGGCTTGCAGTTTTAACGTCGAGCCTGCCTCAAATCAATAGAAGCTCAGCTAAAACAGACCTGTATTTTAAGGTTAGACAAATGCATTAATATGCTACAGTATGAGCTTGGAAGAAAATAATACATGTAGACACTGAACTGTGAAAGTAAAGGTACACGCAAATTAGACTTCCTCTTGACATCTGCTTTCTCACATAAACACAACCTGAAAATTCATCTTTCTGTTTTCTTGACCTTTGGAAAATGGCACATGCTCCAGTGGAAGCTGATCTACTTCACTGCTCCCCATCAGCTACCACAGTGAAGGTGAAATACATGATACGAGCAAGACAGTAACAGGACAAAGTCTTCCTCAGCATTCTCCATTTCGAATTTCAAGGTTCAGCTTCACTCTACAGATTGAGGAGGATACCGTTACAGGGGCCACAGCTACAAGTATCAGATTCACTAGTAAGCTGAAGAAATAAACTAAAGCTGACCTCTGTTATCGCCAGCACAGCGCGATCGAGGAAAATAACTCTTCTGATTCCCAAGTATTACTAGCCTAACCAGGGATAAGGGGCTTTGGGGCTGAGAGGGGGAAAAAGCAGTGAAGAAAAGGACACGAGGGGTGGGAAAAGAGACTGAAAACCAACCGTACATTCAATATTTACCTTTAGTGCATTGATAACAGTTTCTATGTGTGTTTTCACAGCCTCGTGTGAGAATTCAGAGCTGGCAAGCGTGCACATGCTTTCCAGTGCTAGGTAACGCAAATTAGTTTCTCGGTGCTGCAAGAACTGACCTAGCTGGTTACAGGCACGGACTAGTAGATTTGGCTCGCTGCACAGAACAGGAGAGAAAGTGAAAGGGTTAAAAGCAACAGATTCGAGAACATCAAATACAGAATACTATTTCTGCAGGGCAAATTTCTTAAAGTGCCTCAGCAGGTGTCTGCTAGAATGTCCTGCTGGTGAAACACAAATTCAGATACTGAGAACAAATCACACCTAACGGATTAAAGTGGTGAGCTCAACACAAAACACTTGTCCCAAAAAAAGCAAGAAAAGCCATAATAAACTATTCTGCCAGTGACACAGTTCATTAACTTCCAAACCAAATGCAGTGGTTGCGCTCCAACCTAGCAAGCAACTTCTTATTCTGCTTTTCCCCATCTAATAAAAATTTGTTCAGTGTTCAAAAGCCACGGTTTTTCTTTTAGAAAAGTCATACTGCAAAAAAACTGTTTTCACAGCTCACCTGTCGTGATGTATAATTAAACTGATCGCCTCAAATAGCACAGCATTCTTCGCATTTGAGTGTTGTACTTTCTTTGACTTTGGCGGCTCCTGTGCTTTGTTAAGAATAGTTTCTAGGCATTCTGTGAGACGACCACGTACCGCAGGGTCTTCTGGAGAAGAACAAGCCGTTGGACAACTTCATTTTGCTCAACACCCTAACCTCTACCTAAGGCCTTCCACCTCGCTAAATCCAGGGATTAAACTGAAGTATTCTGACACATTAAACAGTTCACCCACTCCCCCCTCAACCACAGTGTACAGACATCAAAAATTCCAAGCAATATCTATTGAGCGAGAGGGAAAGCCAAACATCACTGCCACTGTCATATATTTCAAGGCTTTAATATCCTTGATAGGATATTAAAGTATGTTTAAAAAATGGCTATTGCGTGCCGCATACTGGTTTGACACTTCACAACTAAACACAACACAGTTCAGTAAAACATGCAGCTTTGAGCAATCTGAAAAACTGGGAAGTATAGGCTTCAGAATCCTTGTCTTAAGGCACAGTGCTTGCACTCCGAGTGAATGGCCACGCTACAGAGCGGTAGCTCTTGGAATGTAACAAACTGCATAAGCTATGGCCACTGTTGCGATTTGTGCATTACCTGGAGGTGGATAGCACTGTAAGAGTCTCAGAAGTTTCACAGATAACCAAGGAGCAGGAACAAAATAGTATGTGTAGTCCTGAAGATCTGTTGATGCAGAAGTTACAATCTGTAAAATAAGCAGACATCACTTTAGCTGCTTATCATGATTGCTAATCACTTAAGTAGCTGAAGAACATCATAGGTCACTTTGGACAGAGGCTTACAAAATTATGTCACCAAAAATGATTAATCAAGTAGCTCAACTCTGTGCAAACTGTCATGCTACCAAGTACGACATCAGGATCTCTAATACAAGAAACTCAGCTTTGCTAATAAAGTATTCCATTGAGTTCCTTCCTGAAAGCATGCTTGCTTGTCTTAAGAACGAAGACGATCATCTCATAGCATCAAGCTGTTTAGCTAGAAGCTTGACTTTCCTTGGTTCAGCATTTCATATATTTAGGTTTCTTGTTGGCTGATCCCAGTGTTACAATTGACTGATCACTGGTAGGTGACCTCAGAAATCAAATAGAAGACGCTCTGGCAAACTGAACTATTACTTTCATTACTATTCATACTCCACAGCAAGGGATGGCTTTCACTGAAAGGGTTTTTATGGATAGAGAGTGTGACAAGAATTAGATTAGATTTCAGAGGGAATACCCCTCTTTGTGGATTTCTTTCCCCCCTTTGATTCTAGGGTTAACACAAGTCTCGCTTCAGCCTTGTTCGAGGAAATTCTAACTCTTGCTGCTCCATTACACAACAGCTACGTACTTCCTCTGCTCTTAAGTATCAGACAGAATCTTCAGATTTGAAGAGAAATTAAGTCTCTCTGAACAGCAAGTAATTTATTTTGCATCTCAGACCACACATAAACTGAAGCTCAACACACAGCTGTGAAGTAATGTCCTCACATGCCTTGCAAGCTTTCTAAGAGACTGCAGTGAAACAAAACAGTAACATATGTTTTCCAGCATGAAGATGCAAACTTGGAAACTTTGCATCCATACAGAAATGTCTCTGCTTCTCTCCCTGAACTCCTTGCCCCTGCTTAATCCCCTACAGCCCATTTACAGAATATCTAGTACTCATGAACATTGACCTAGTGGCAGCACAAAAGCAGGAATAGAAAGACAACTCATCCTGTAAGAAGCTTAAATGTAGTTAGAAGCATAGGCTATAATTTTGGAGAGTTCCGTGCAGAAATTTGTAGAATCTTTCATTCAAGTACTCCCTGGTGTTATAGCAACATAAAAAGATGATTTAAAAAACTCAGCTACCTCCTGGGGATCCTTGAGAATACACGTAGCTGAGAGAGAGAATGTTTTGCTACATACGTTTGCAGTGTAGCTAGGATTATACAAAAAAGAAGTTTGGGAAGTTAAGCTTTCTGTCCAGCTAAGCAAGAAATGTTAAAACATTGTCTGAACTAGCTGTACAAACCAAAATAGAGTAACTCTTGGTTTGAATGGTATATGAAATAAATCTGACCTAGAAAGATGAATAAGCAACAGTAAGATAATCTGACCTAGAAAGCAGAATAAATTAAGCAACTGTAAATTATTATCAGAGTTATCATTGGACTCACTCTGCTTAATCTCGACACTGCCAAAGAGACTGAAGTTTTGAACTCTTCTGGGTTCTTCTGTGCCAAAGTTGTGATCAGACTTGTAGCTGCAGTAACCACACCCTAGAAAGAAAAACAAAACCGCACATTCACCTTAATAACAACGTAGGATGCTGCTTGTTAACGCTACCTTTCACTGGCAGTAATTTTTAATATAAAAGAAAACTGAGTTCATCCCCATGACAAAGACCCACATTAAAAAGCCATTTATTTGAAAAAACATCTAGACAAATTACACGTCTTTAAAACTGGATAGGATCTTCAGCGTGATACTGTCATGCCTGCAGAGCATTCCATGTTGTTTTTGTATGAGCTTTGTCTCATGTTCAGATAGTACATATAAAATGTATTCAGAGAGCTCACTAAAATAAAGCCTGGATGCAAACTATCTTCTTAAACAAGGGAAGTGTGAGTACAACAACCAGAATGCAACAGATGATCCAGAAAAGCATTCTGGCAACTGAATATGAAGAGAGGGCTTCGTATAATACAAACGTTTTATATTACTGATGACTAAAGTGTTCCCATTACGATCAAAACACAGCTCTAAATAGACTTTTTTTCCTAAAGTAATCACAGAGAAAAAAAATAGTCTGTTATCTAGAACAACAGGCTTTCTTTTTGAACCGGCAGGATAAGAATGACAACATGGATAGCACAGAACAGTGAAATCCAAGCACTGTTACATCAGGTCTCGCATTTTTAGTGTCTGTTTAATCCTAAGAAAATCAGTATTACGTCTATACATCTGACTCAGGATCATAAGGCTCACAATTTACAGTCAGAGCAAACAAAGAACTTGTGCATACCATTCCTTTTATGTGCCAAGAATAATTAAGGCAAGTACAGCTTTAATAAAAATTAGTATATACAGCAATTCATAAGAGAACAACTTTTTCTTCCATCTCCTTACCCTTGCCTTAAGAAAACAGCAACCCACTTGGTGGAAAGACTCCAGAGAAACATACTAATACACAGAGTAGGCCAAAGATGAATAACTAAGCTGATTTACCAAGTGCTGGTCATTGAGGAGATGTACCACTCTGGACGTCCAGTCTCCCATGGGGACAAGGTCAGGAGAAGTTCTATACAAACGCAGCAAGCATAAGGCAGCACTCTGCTTCACACTATCCATAGTATCTCTGCAAGATAGAACCACTGTATTTTAAACCCATGGTAAAGTCACAGCAATACTCACAGGCTAGCATTATGCTAGTCTTCGCACAGGCTCAGCAGCCTTGAGGTAGCATCTTTTCAACAGCAGCTTGCTAAGTAAGTTCTTCCAGTTCATCCAATACAATAACTAGCCAAATGCTCATCAATTACACATGTCTAGTAGCTCCTATAATGATTCTGTTGCTTAAGGAGACATCTCACAGTTTTTCATCAGAGCTGAAGGTCCACCATCAGAACTCCTCATTGAGTCAAGATCTCACTAAACGTCATGAACAGAATCTTCCACAGAGACTCAAATTGAACGGTTCAGGTCCATTACATTACACGTGTGAACAAAGCTGGATCTCCTGACAGGTACTGCATATCAGAGATGAATCATTACCTACTCAACACTCAACAGCTTCATTACCAACAGGCAGCATGCAAATTGACTGGCTGTCACCAAACATGCAACCCACAGGCCTATCCACCTTGGCATCCACAATGCTGGCGGGGAACTGACTACTGTAGGAGCAGCATAGTGCACAGTACTATTCTAGTTCAGCGAGCTTCCTCTCATGGAATAGTGAATTGGTGCTTTTTTGTTTTTAAGTATGTTGCATGTGTCACAACAGCTAAAAAATAAGTATGGAGTATTAGCAATGAAAGTTTTAAGAGGCAGTTTACACCATGCAATCTTGGTTAAATGCTCAGAAATGACCACAGCCCCAACAGAAGTTCAGTCTCCTCATTATTTAAGAAGTTACCAATCTTCCATGAGACCATCCCATACATTCTTCAAGCCTTGAAGACCTTAGGGCATAAAAAGCCCAGTGTTCAAACAAGTCTCAACTGAAAGTGCTCTGCTGTTTACGACTGATGAATGCATTTTCTCTAGGCATGCATAACAGGAAATTTCAAGTCTGAGGAAGGTGGAATTCCAGGATAGAATTCTTCCCATTTCATCAGTGAGACTAGGCCTATAGTAAACAGCAGGTGCTGGCTGCTTATTCTTCTCTTTCTGGCCCATATTAAATTTTAGCTCTGCAAAACATTAATATTGTTCAAGTGTAGTACTATAAAACAAACTCAAGAGTTCAAAAGCGTTTCACATGAACTTTGCCACAACTAGACATCACTTATTGCATCCTTCTTGTCAACAGCTTAGACTCTGCACATTATTTTAAGTTTCCAAAAGAAATCACAAAGAAGAAGTCTAGCAATCTCAAGCTTTCTAATAAGTTTAGTTAACTACAGTTTAGACATTTACCAGGTCTGGTCAGAGATTTCTTAGCAATAAGAAATGAAATTTAGAGTGGCTATGGCTGCTTGCTGGTTACAGGAACTGCTGTTCACAAGGCCATCAGAGGAGGCACGAACACGCGCTCTACAGAATATTGGCACGTTCCTTGTGAAGTCAGGGCTATTAAAAAAAGCTTTTATAAGCAAATTTGTAGTTTAAGTCCCTACTTATTTTCATTTATTTCTCTTCATCAAAAGAGGCAAGGGAAGTAAAACAGACATTTCAGTGTTCATTAGCATGCATTTATACAGAACAAAAACTCGATCAGTACACAAAGCTATAAAAATCTACTCAAGATGTTGACAGCCTTAATCTCTCGCGTAGTATCTGAACACTTACACAAGCAACTCCATCCTTGGCTTTACCAGAATGCTTGCAGTTATGGGAGACCTTCACCATTTACACTGCAAGCACAGAGCTGTGCAGCTCAAAGCATGGATTCAGCTGCTCCTGTTGAACCGAGTCACTGATAAGGTTTATCAGCACTGCATGTCATACCTACCCAGCAACAAGGATTTTGGGAATTTCTCCAGCAAATGCTTCCGCCATCTCGCGGCTACCCACGTTGGCAATGCAGTGCAGGGCCAGGCCCATGAAGGTGGGGTTGCGGCTGGCCAGATCATTCTTGATCGCGTTGTTTATCAGGCGAATCAGCTCACTGTTGGAGTTCACCAGGACGGAGATGAAGAGATAGCCCTGCGTTCCAGAGAAAGGAACAGGAGAATTTATTTTGGCTGGCGTGGTATGTTTTCTGCTAATGCCACAAGTAATACTTTGCGACACACAGTATCTCCAATATCAAGTGTGTGGGCAGAAACATAATTAGACACTAGAGTGAAAGCTAGAAAGACAAAGTGCAGATGAATTCGTTTGATGCTTTCCTTATTCATTGTTTTTTGGTGAAAGACAGAAAGCTCAAGGTCTGCAGATCAATCTGTTTCAGCACGTAATCAAAAGATCACCCTGAGCGAGTGGGATAATATTTGAATGGGAAGCAAAAGAAGAATCTGGCTTACTGTTTAGGCACTAGGACTTAACACGTGCTTGATAAATATGGCATTATCCAAGAAAATTTAAAGAGATTAGGAAAATGAAGTTACTTGCCTATTGTGTTTCATGTATAAACGGCTAACCACTATGCAGCACTTGAAGTGAAACTCATGCTCGCATCATAGTTTGTTAGCAGGAGCTAACATTTCTCAGAAGTCTCTGTCTTAAGGCAGTGACTAAACAAAAACAGCATTCTTGCACAGAGTACACGTTTTAGCTGACACAATTGGAATTTTCTTAAACACGACTGCAACACCTCTCCAGTCACTGACTAGTACAAGATATAAGACCTTTGGTGCACAAAGGTATTTACATTTTAGAATCACTGCTAAATCCCAAACAAGACTTTCACTTGAGGGAGGGGGAAAATCCTTACAGATCATACAGCTGAGGCCGGATATCAGACAGAATACTTTATCTTTTGTAGAAATGCTCTTACTCACAATTTGTTTCTCTGTGTATCTATTGGAACTGAGCAGGTTTACAGCCTCCATATGACCAAAGTCAATGTCATGCCCCAGGAGAAAGATGAAAAGCAGCTTGCAGACATATTTTTTCTTACTGTAACCATCCAGAGCCTTGTCACCTGGAAAGTAGGGAAATGAAAAGCAATTTAGCCTATATTGTTTCTATATCTGCTTTTCTTCCTCCCCAGGGAGAGGGTTCCACGCAAGTATCATTTAAGTACTATACTTAATACTACACTTAAATATAGTAACAAGACATGAATGTATCTAGTAATGAAGACTGACATTTGATGCAGTTTTTGCACCATTAGCCTTGGCATTCAGTTAACAATAAATGAAAACTTAGCAGGCTGCTGAGTTTCATTATCTCAGAAGTATTGTCTCACGTGCAAGTATAGGGTAGATGTAAACCACTGAATATTTTTTATAGTCTCAGTTGAAAGGTAAGTAATTCATTGAAATTATTATTTGAGCTTTTATTCACTCTACAGTGAATAAAATGCCTAAGATTCCCTTAGCTCTGATCTAAACACGACTAAAAATCTTTGTATCGTTTTGTGCTAAAAATAAGGAAGTTATCACCAAGAGCCATCAACGCATCAGAAAATTCGAGTAACACATCGTTTGGACTTCAAAAAGGAATGAAAAGAGAGTTACAGAACAGCCACAGAACACAGGTAGCTTCTATCTCTTCCTAATGGAAGAAAAATGCAGAAACCATGAAAAAATGGAGCAGCCACTGAATCAAAGCACTTACATATAAGATTTAAGTGTTTGCTGAAATCTGAAATTCATATAAAGGAAAAGAAAAAACCAACTCTGAAGACTTCAGTGTTAATTCCATTTGCCATCACCCATACCTTAAAGTACAGCCATGAAATAATGTTACCAGCTAGTCTCGGAGTTCTCCTGCCATGTCACTGCAATGTCTTCTTAGTAAGAGTGTTTATAAAATGAAAGCACTCACAAGTGCTTCATTTTTGGAAACAAAATACATCTGAAATAGGTTTCACCTTTACTTGATGGCTGGACCAGATGATCTTAGTCATCTTTTCCAACCTGAATGATTCTATGTGGACTGATATTGCAGTACCTCTGAATTCTAGAAGCTTCTCAGCATGGTCTTTTAAAGCACTTCATTCCGTATCCAGTTATACGGAACAGCACAGGAGCTTACAGCCGATCAGGCAGTCCACTGCTTTTCCAGAAGAAGATACCTTTTAAAAAGTGCTTTTTGCAAAGCTCTCTCTCCCTGTCCTAAATCATCAGTCAAGGAGCGTCACTAAACTATCTATACAAGCTGCAATGCTGAAGTTCAGTCAGGTTAGCAAAATTTTGATAGATGCTACTGCCTAAAAGGCTACATAAGCTCCTTAGCCTCCGCATTCTGGGCCCAGAATAACTCCTGTCAGATCAATGTGCATTCCTTCATGAAGGGCAAGTTCAGTCAGAATAGCACTGCATAACGAGAAGCTTAAAAAAGATACACTCAAGTTGTTGCCCTTACCAAAAAAGCTCCACTCTTAAAACAAAAATAACAAAAATCACTTGAGATTTATGTAATGAGCAGCTAAACATATAATTCAAAATGTCTTAGAAGTCTTAATAGTATAGAAGTTTCCCCTTCTTTCTTCTCATCTACTGGTGCAGGGCCAGGTTAGACTTCCTATGGCAAGCATCTCTAGCCCTCACAGATTTCACACTTACCTAACACTGCTATAAACTGACCTTACAGTTTGTGATAGAATGAATGCTAACATCAGTGCCTGAAGCCAAGCAGTGTCACTGAATCAAGAAAAATCATGCTGGCACATTGAAGCAGACAACAAGACAGGGTTATGCGTACAGACTGCAACTACGACCGTGTTTTGGGGGGCTGCTTCTTGTTTTGACTCTCTAGGCTTCAAGCTGATATTTCCTCCTTATGAGAAACTCCCAGCTTTCATGTATTTAGTTGTATTTTAAAAGAGAAGACAAATGTAAGCACGTAATCGCAGCTGTACTACAGACAGCGATACCCTTTACATCGCCGTTTACAGACACCATTCCATCTCCCAGGATTTGGATCGTTTGCCTTTTTACCAGCAGTGTATCTGTTATGAACAAGAAGCAGCTTTACCATGAAACTATTTTTGTGCTCATCAGAGAAAAGCTGCCAACCAGCGACAAGCCAAAGGTTTCCAGGCAAATGATGTTGGATCCAATTGTCAGATGCTATTACAGTTCAAAGGAGGGGATACCCTGAACTCGTATTAGTCTGTGCTCCTCTAGTGGCTGAGATCCACAAAACTGAGGGCTTGCTAGAGCATTTAAAAGCATCAGTATCACGATTGCTTCTCTCAGAGATGTAGGTACAGCAAAAGGCATCAGAATGCAGCTTCACATCTACTTCACCACGTGTGCAGGAAACCTGACTCCACAAGACTCTGCAATGAGCTGTAAGTGTAGGAATGCACGGAAGTCACAGGTACAAACCTCGTTCTTCTCATCTTCCCAAATGACCGCTGATGACTTTGTGAGATCAAAGCGGGAGTACAGAACAAAGCAGATAAAAGTATGTACACTCAGACTTGCATTGGTTTTCACAACAAAATATTTGTCGTGACTTGAACAATCTCATTAGGGCTCAGATTAGCAATGACCTTGCAGCATCTCAGGGTATGTGAAGCGTCTTTGATGGAAACTATGCCATGCAATCAAGCCTCAAAACACTACCACCCTACTACCAGGGCAAAAGCAGCTTCTTTCTAAGGAGGAACACCACTGTAACAGTTCCTGACACACTTCTCCTTAAGAAGAAAAATACTTATTGTCTGTTTTCAACAGCTTCTGTCACACGGCACAGGCAAACTGAAGATTCTGATTAACAGGAAACCTTAAAATTAAGCCAAGCAATCACCTCCAGATCACCCCTCTAAAGCTTTTAGTCCCCAGCAATACTAGCATGTTATTTCCACTCCTTTTTTTACCCTCCTCACCTTGTCTTAAATACCATTTGATTAGCTGGGCATTTAAAAAAAAGTACTGCAAAGGTCTGACTGCACTCATCTGAAGTTAACAGTGTTTAGAAGAAAACTTTGCTTCAGATTCTTACTGAAATGTTAACTATTCGGTTCTCTCCACACAAGTAGCATTTACTGAGTTCAAAGACCATTTTAAACACTGCTAACAAATCTCTGCTTAAGTACGTGCTAAAATAGTACAGCCCCTCCCAGATCCAGGCAAACATCCTAAAAACAAAAGCAGAAGGAAGTTTTGCATGTTCTGTTATCTTTACTGCAATACACAATCGTTTCTTTCAACTCAGCCCATTTTTAAATGCTTCCATGGACATTTATTTGTAAGTACTACAAATCAAGTCAGCAGAAACAGGAAGGATCCAGAACACGTCAGCAGGTTTTGAGCACAGTGGGGTATTTCAAAGGCTACTTGCTTTTTCTGAACAGTTTAGTTTGCTAGATCTCTTTCAGGCAGCCATCCGAAATGGCAGAAATATGGCACGAATGCATTACAAGACCTTTTGGCTCTGAGGCAGCGCCCTCTTGTCTGTCATTTGGACCATGAGTCAAAACACAGCATCTGCTTTTCAATTTTACACACCCTGCTATGCAGCTACTGAGCCTGCCACCAGCAGGAGGTCTGCAAAGCAGTTCAGCCCTGTAGGATGTTCACTGGGACACAGAGCAGAGAAGCTCTGTCAAGTCCCACAAACATCCTCGCAGCTGATCGCTATCTCCAAGTCTAAAAACACATTAGCTTCCCAGACTTCAACAGTGGCTTATATAAAACAGAGTGGATAACATCCCTAAGTATTCCCCTGCTTTTAATGCACTTTCTCTCTACATTACTTCAGCTATGTAACTTTACACAGTGACCTGTTTGTGGATATGATGCGCTCATAGCCTAAAGGCCAAAAACCAAATTTGGACAGTTTTGCTATTACACACATTTTAATTTGAGAGATCAAAATTAGGCAACAAATAATAAACTGGGTATTCTTCGCTCGAGAAAGCAGATCTCCTTTACAAACAAATTCTCTAATAGTCAGGCTTCTAGTTTGGCTCAAGCCTGGGAACAAGATCAGCTTATAACGTGAATACAAAACAAACAGAATATTTTTTCTCTGCTTCACACAACTCCTACAACTTCTGCTTTATTACACTGGTGTAGTTTCTTGATACTGCACGTGTCTTATCTCAATTAACGCAGAAGCGCTGGAAGTAACTGTCAAGGACACGCTGACCTTAACAACTCAGCTTTCTCATGCTGAAACAGGAGACAGAGCCACTTTAAGTACAGAGATTCTGGATTCCTTCTGAGCAAGTAGCACAGGAGCCAGAGCCAAGCCCAGCACCAAGACATACATTGCATCGATTCAAGAAAAGCACAGCTTTTCCTGACATACACAACCTCATCCCAGTCCGTTCAGCACGAGGGTATTTTAAATAGCAGCTTAACCCAAACAATGTGGGCAACAGACTTAACAGCTACTTCTTTGACAGACAAGGAGTATTAATACTTATATTCTCACAATACCTTGCTAGCTACGTGAGATGGGGGGCTAGACACTGCAACAGAACATGTACTATATAGAAGTCTAGAGGAAGGGAATGATAGCGGCCTCTAATGCAGGGCTTAAGCAAGGGCATGCTTGTGATAACTACCAGCCTTGCTTCTTACAGCCAGACCTTTCCCTACTCACAGGGACACAGCCAGCCTAACAGCTGCGTCTTCAGCCACGTAATTATCACAGGGCCCCCACGTACACCATAACTGAGAGATCCCATCTTAAGGGACTTCATTACACATTTGTCTTATTTAAATAAACATTAAAAAAAAAGTCAGTGCTATATAAAAAGGAATTGGGTTAAACTGAATGATCTCGACTGAACTAAGAAAAATATATATATTATGAAGACCAGTTTGTTTTTATGTGGATATCTGCAAAGGAAAACTATGTTGCACAAAGCCCAACAGAACTTCTGCAGCAGAAAGATACACAGCTATCACCTCCTCAGGCCCTCAAGGCTGCAAGCAGTTACACTGCGACAAGCTGTCCAGGCTCAGACCCACCCAAATTTTGACATTTTTGTCTCGTTTTCCTTCAGAGAATGTCACGTTACTGTCTTCCATTTGGACAACATCTGCAGTCCACAAAGTAATGTACACATGAAAATCATTTAATGGGAAGGCTAAGTCATATTTCATTTGAGTTACTCCTTTGAATGCATACTGATAATTATTCAGAACTATTAAACTGTGCTTAAAGGATGTTACAAATAATGTAGATTGACTGAAGTTATTACACTGCTTTACTGGCAATACCTCGACTCTTTGATCATCACCTGATTCACGGTTCTACATAGCTGGAAGTTTCTATGATCATTTCTCTCCTGCACCATGTCGATACAGAGCAGAACACATGATGAGAGCTTTTCAAGTCAGTTACAAAGTTAAGGAGTTAAGGACTAGCAAGCAGAAAGTGAGATGCTAACTGCTGCCTGAAGAGATTATTTAACAGGACTTGGCCACAGTCAAACAGTAAGAACTGGACAAGATTCCTGCAACCCACTCCTTAAACAGCTTTAACCATTACAAACTGTTTCGTAATTCCTTATTGCATTTATGACAGCATGTTTAGCTGGGAGGTGAACAGAAGCTCATGTTTCAAGAAGACTGGAACACCAAAGAGTAAATATAATCCAACAGCAGAAAAGAGATGGAGCCTCAATAATTGATGGGCAATTTTTTTTTTCTTTATATGTGTTTTGATGTTTTCAGACTCGTTGCGAGGGTGATGATCAGTGGCACAAAGTCTAATTGGAGGCCAGGAGCTAGCAGTGGCCACAAGGGTCAGTACTAGGTTCAGTCCTATTTAACATCTTCATTAGTGGTCTGGGTGATGGGGCAAAACGCTCCCTCAGCAAGTTTGCAGAGGGTACAAAGCCGGAAGGAGTGGCACCAAAAGGGCTGTGCTGCCATCCAGAGGGAGCTTGAAAGGCTGGAGAACTGGGCTGACAGGAACTTCATCTTTCTTTTCCCAGAATTCATTAACCAGATGACTTCTCCTGTTCTATGTGCCACAAAGCAGGCACCACAGAATCACAGAATCTCCTGAATTAGAAAGGACACATGAGGGTCATTGAGTCCAACTCCTGGCTCTACAGAGGACCATCCAAACCCTAGGTCTGAAGAGTGCTGTCCAAATTCTCCTTGAACTCTGGCAGCTTGGGGCTACGATCGCCGCCCTGGGCAGCCCGTTCCATGCCCAACCACCCTCTCAGTAAAGAATCTTTTCCTAACACCCAACCCGACCCTCCCCTGATGCAGCTCCACGCCATTCCCTCAGGCCAATTCATCCAGTTTAGCAATCTCCATCATAGGATGACTGAGATACTTTAGAGACTTTTCTAGGGAAAACAGAAAAAAGGAAGTTTACATTTAGTCATCTCCCTATGCCATCAAATTATTTTTCACTTCCTTGTCACGGCAAAGCTCCCATCTGACACTGATGGCGGTCTGATTTTTGGCATAAATACGAAGTTTTGCACAGTCTGTTCTAGAGCTTAGTTTTCCATTATCCAGTCCAAGAATAAAACTTGTGTCCACTCTCCAGTGATTCCAGCAGACATTGCGTTCACTCACCCTGAGCAGCAAGCACATTTGGTTTTGTTAGTTCCAACTGTATGATCAACAAGGATGATCTTATTACCCACTAAAAGTAAGCATAACTGCAGCATTTTAACCAAGCGGCTTAATCTCCAAGCAAGATCTATACTAGACACAGTTAGCATGTCTTGCAGATAAAGTGACTCAATTTAGCTAAAAACAGTTCAAGAAGCTAGTGTACATGTTTAATAAGTCAATCACAGAAATTTATTGCTATTTTATCTTTCTGCTAATTTCACTTTGCCATACACCCTTAAGAGATGCACCACTTAAAAGAATATCAGCGGATCCCTATGTAGCTCTGAAAAGTTCTTTCAGACTTTGTTAATGCAATAACTATCCTAAAGAGAAATGCTGAACTAGGTCAGGATAGACTAGGAAGGTCAAAAGGTTTAATCCAAAGCCAGCAAGTTCTGAAGCCATACTCTCTGGGCAGCCTGGTCTGGTGGTTGGCGACCCTGCACACAGCAGGGGGGTTGAAACTAGATGATCACTGTGGTCCTTTTCAACCCAGGCCATTCTATGATTCTACGATTCTACATACGACCTCACAGCGGCGACGCTTTGTCTAGGTGCACGCAGCCCCACATCTCTTTAAACAGAATGTCTACCACAGCCATTTCCGCTGACATTTCATTCAGAAGAATTTCAACTACCCCTCAGAATCTTTAAGATCTGAAGCCACGTACAAACTTAACCACTCAAACACAGTTACAGCATTGGTTAAGAAGTGAACTGCCGCCTCTCAGGACAGAATGAGGATAGAATTAATCACTGCATACAACTTGGTTTCATATGAATAACCTCCGATGCTGTTATTTACGGGAGTGGCCAATATGGCCTCACCAACTACACATTTTTATCTCAACTGTTCTAGAAGAGTTTAATGCAATACTTTCCTAAGCAGATGGGGGTGGGAGGGATGCTTAAACATGTTCTGCTTCACTGAAAAAAATTACACCCACCCATGTTTTTTTCAAACTAACTCCCGGCCTTCTGCGAGAAAACAGGCTGAGCAGTCACATGGCTGGGTGGCAAAGCATTAGAAAGTCTGTGAACAGTAGCTCATTTTCTTCTGTTACGGCTGAGTCACACGACAGTCAGGAAGTTCTGTACTTAAGAGAACACTTTCAGCAGTTATTTTAACAGCCCGCTCCAGAATTTTGCTTATGTCTGCAGTTGACACACAAAAAAATCCAAACGCGTAAAAGAAAATCAAACTCACATTAAAATGTACAGAGGAAAGCGAACAGTACAGTTCAGCACGGTCCGTTCACTTACCTTTAAATTTGGACCGGATGTTTGCCAGTTCTTTATTTATTCTCTTTATCTCCGCTTCTTTGCTTTTGCCTGAAACCAGAAGAACAGACATCAGGATACAGCGTTTCAAACAGCTGTGCTGACCTCGAGTTTCTTTCCACCCCATCACTTTGCATGAACATACAAACATCAGGAGGAATTCTTACTTTCCCTTCCCAAAGCAGCATTAGGAATGGATGGAGGCAAGCACCAACTTAAGCACTGCTTTATACGAGAATCCAAGAAGCTAATGACACAACCATGCTCCAAAACATTTTACTTGTAGCCTTTAGACAGCATGAAAGTCTCGTGCAGTTCATCTGAGATGCCTTTATTACTGACTTCCATAAATACCTCAGTTCCTGCATTCTTAGAATAAAATGAGGAGGGAAAAAAAAAGACTAACTCGATTCCTAGGTTGGCAGTGCTCTTGAGAAAGAATCTTCCTGAGCACAGTCATCTCAACAAGCAACTTGTGGTACTCCCCAGCTCCAGGAGGAGCCAATTCACTGTTTCTCTACTGAACGGTCATTCAAACAGCTCCAAAAAGAACATCCTCATGACCTTAATGAACATTAAAAAAGGAAAGCAGAGAAAGTAGTATGAGTACTGCAAAGACTGAAAGACCTCAGACAGAAGGGATAAGCTCAGGTTTTCCAGACTTCTGATATGTACCATGCATGTCACCTCTCACGTTTTCTTACACGACTAACACCTGACCGTTCTCAGCAATTTATATTTTGTATCAACCCCTGGCTCTAAGGATATTCATTCGGTTTTCAGGTGCTAACCCAATTTAGATACACCAAGAAATAAGCCACAGTTTCAATTTTAACAGCGTAATCTTATCCAAGTAACACTTGCACTGTCCAAACCAGAGGTGTTCATTGCTTGTTAGCATTTTGGATTTTGGTGATAGAGATTCTACAACAGTTTGAGTCAGTTATCTCCTGTCTGAGTGAGCGTGGCAGAATAAATTATCCAGCTCAGGCATCGGATTCTATTGGCTGAGGTTTGGTAGAAGGAAATGAGTCCCATTCTAGGAATGCAGAACTGCCCATCTAGTTGAGATACAAATTCAGAGCCACACGCAATCAGACTTTTCAGCAGTTCCCAAAACATCTCAAGTGGCAGCAGGAAAAGGCAGCTTCCTTTACCATCCGTCACAGGTATTCAGCCACAAGGCCGTGAATAAAAGCTTCCTGTCTCCGTACGAAAGTGATCCAACCTTATCCGTGGTGGAGATCAGATGCCCCAGTTTCACACATCCCTTTCCCCCACACCACTCCGGTCAGTGCAGGGAAGATACATGACAAGGCTTGAAGAGCAGGACCACCACACTGCGGTATCTCCAATCTCATCCCTTTCTTCCACATAAGCATAACTCACGGCATTTAAACACTGTGCTACATGTGCATGCCCAGGCCTCCTGGGCTACCCAGTAACTGTTTCTCACCCAGGCCTCCCATGCTACCCAGTAACCGTTTCTCACTCCTTCACAATTCCAAAGATGATCTGGCAGTGGGTGAGATGAACACTGATCAAGTAACTTGAGGAAACAAGTGCTACTGTTAACCTGTCCTAAGTCAAAGAGGGAATCCTGGACCAAATATAAACTATTCCAGTTTGTTAGTTCTTGACTTAGACAAAAAAAACCCAAACAATAACAGCAACAAAAAAACCCGCAACCACTAAGATTCCACACTTCCAAACAAAAAACAACTTTTGCATTTTGCATAGCATGCAGAAAACTGGCTTATACTAACATGCTACAGTAATGGCCACAAGAGTACAGACATGCAGAAAGACCAGTTGCACCATACAAACAGAAAAAAGCTAGGTCCAAACTCAAAGCAACTACCTAAGTTTGCCTTGTCATTTTAACTAAAATGCTTACAGATGGGCTTCAAATGAACGTTTTCATCCTCTGACATTGTTCTGTAGACTCAAGCCACCGAGGAGCTGGGCGCCTTGGCAGGCACTCCACACAGCTAAAAGAAAACCATCTTCCCCCACGCCCAACCCTGAAAAACGACTTACTTGTACCTACTTGTCCATCTATTGTTATTAACATGGCAAAGCTTTTCAGAGCTCAAGGATTCACAATACCTGTTCTGCATCGTAAACATACTCGCTATCTAAATGCATCTTGTTTTTCAGATAAAGCTGGAGATATGCCCCGATTTTCATTTGGCCTAGAAACTCAAGTTCATTTCTGGACTGACAAGGCTAGAGATCACAGCTCCCTTCCTTCACTTCCCTCACTCCCTAGAATGCATCTGCCTGGATCACGAAGTTTAACCCATTTTTACCAACATTTCACGCAGCACACACAGTCTTCTTCAAATTCAACTTGGCCAACCTGTAGCAAGCAGGTTTTAAAGCAGCAGCACTACTCTCTGTATAAACAGACAACAACTGATAGAACCTAAAGCCTGAAGTGTCTTCTGCCACAAATCTTTGATTTGTCTTAATTGCAGTCGATTATTTGTCCTGCTCACACGCAGGAGATATGCTGGTGTTCACAACAAAGGCTGTTGTCGGCATCAGGAATTCAATACTAGACAGAAGTCGGCCTTTTGAAATACATGCTAAAAGGATGCGAGTGTTAACGTAAATGTTCAAAGTTTAAAACTTCCCAAGTTTCCTACGCTACCTTCAATCAGTATTCTTTGTCAGACCTGAAAACACTTTCCTCATTTCCAGCAATTCACCTGCTCTGGTACAACAAAAATCAGAGGATAAAGTCTTAATTCCTAGAGCTACTGATTTATTTCCTCCTCCGCCAAGTGAAAGGGGCGTAACATTTTAAAGTGTTAGCAGTGAGGCTGGACACTGGGTACATCATCCAGATAAACTGGTCAGAGAACACTACTTCAGTCCGGGACATCGCTAGCTTGAGCAGAATATTTTGTTAAGTTTGCAAGCCAGGTCCTTGCTCTGGATCCTTAGGCTACGTCTGCAAGCCAGGTGCGTTGAAATACTTACTCTCAAATATTAGTAACTGTTTCTCTAACCTCAGGAAGTGTGGCAATAATCACTGAAATGGAGAGGGAGGGAAGAAACACGACAAGCACGTACGTCTCATTCAGCTTCTCTTAACCCAAAGTGAAATTAAAGCTTTTTCTTTTTGAAGCACCAAGACTTCTCTACCCGTTATACTCATGCATTATTGGTTACTGCTATAAATTGAGTTCTTTACGTCCTAAGAAAGTAACAGAGCATAAGGGGAAGCTAGGCTAAAATACTTCAGGAATCTGTGAAGTCAGCATCCTTTGATAGAAATGGATTGCAGCCTCAGCACAAGAATAAACAAAATCCCACCCCCTGAGCACACAGCTGGAACAGCGTGCTGCCTGGGAGAGCCATCAGAAACAGCAAACCCAGTCTGAATTTTTAGTTTCTCTGTAAGTCATAAATCTGCACAGTACATGGACATAAAACCAGCCTGTTCTTAGTAACTCCTGCAGGCTGTTCTATTTTGAATGCACTACATAATCTCATCGAGAGCTTGGCAAAACACGGCTACCATAGCAACCAGCTGGTGATAAAACTTAACTCCACATACTGGAAACCAAAGTTGGATGATTAAGTCCTAAATTGTCTCCTTATTACACAGATTTCATCCATAAAGCATCTGGAAATCATAAAGGAATTACTTAACATCCTAAGAGTTTCATGTAGCTGGCTGTTGCAGGCTTGTCTAGAATGAGCCATCATGGAGTGCGGCAAGAAGACACAGAACTGCTTTCTCCTTCAAAGCTACCACTTTAAAGCTATCCCAACCATCACCTGCAGGGTTATTAACACCAACAATGCTGTTAGATAAACAAGACTAAAAGATACGCTTTTGTCCCTCAAAATTCCTTTTTCATTGTTCAAGTCCAAGTAAAATGGCTTACATTTTGAAGCCAGTGAATGAATTTCACTATTGCCCACTCCCAAGGCGAGGCAAAGATCTCCCAGCACCAGCACGTAGTTACAACTAAGCTGAAATATCTTTAAAACCGTACAATTTCCTGAAGCCTCCAACAACTACATTGCACAGTAATCTTATCCAAGCTTAACTTACTGTTCACATGAAAAGATGACAAAACAGAATCAAATCTCACAGTAGCAGACAGTTTTTCTTTGTTACGTGTAGAAAAAAAAAATAGAAGACTAAGCACCAGTTTTAGATAGGTCTTCTTTCCCACTAAAAAGGAAGCCAGATCTTCCTTCCCACTGCTAAAGAAAACGTGTTTAACCAACAAGTTCTCCTCACTACTCAGCTACAGTAACACTCACTGAGGGATTTCTACATATTTGATTTTTCATAGCTAGAAATACAAAAGCATCCTCAAGGATGGTCAAAAATGAAGATAAGCCCACTGCTGATGACAGCTGGAATAGGACTGTGCTGTAGAACTACAGGCTTACATTTCGTTTCAAAGGCTGTCAGTCATTCCATCTGTCTCGTTCCCAGGCTGTTAAGCAGTTTCAAGAAACTATCAGAGCTGTATTCAATACGACATGCTGTAGCCAAGCCATTCAATTCAGAGAGACTTCATAAAGGTCACCTAGCTTATATACTGATGGGTAGGACACAAGATTACATCCAGGCCACATCCTTCTCACTTTCATTCCTCCTGACTTTGTCCAGCTGTGGCTAAATATCCATAGCAAGTGATTGAAAGAGGTGACTTCAAGACAGTATGTTTTGGCCAGCTGTCTTGTGGAAGACACATACTTACAGCCCAATGTATGACTGCTGTCAGTCTTCTCCAAGATGAGTACCTAGGTAAATATCTAGCCACAATATGGTCCAAGGCACTCTGCGAGCAGTCACTCCACATCTGGCAGACTGCCATGCTTCAGACTTCACTGTACTGCATACTGCTTTCATTAAGCAAGGTAAATTTAGTCTGTGTTCTACTCTTATCTTTAATTACTATCTTGTTTAACAAAGATAGACTACTGAACATCAAAAGTTATCCAGCTCTTTGGGAATAGGTTACTACCCCTAACCTCTTGGTAATCCAGGCAATAGTCAAAGCTTTAGTACGGCATGAGTAATATCAAGGTGTCTAAGCTTGGGATTTTGCATTAAAATCTACAGAACGAGAAAACAGAAAAGTTACAGGAAAGGGATTGTTGTGTCCGTTCACCTGAACATTCTAGACACACTGTAATACTAACTTGGCAGGACTGCAAGACCAAGCAAGTACTTCGAGGCTGGAATTAGTGGGCTACTTGTGGCTCATTTAAATGGTGATCTGCTCCAGCAGGATTAACTTGTTGCTGCGCTAACTATAAAACACCTAAGTCAAGTCTGATGCACAAAACGCATCCCTCCCAATTGGACAGAACTGCAACAAGCTCTTAGCTTTTAAATAAACATGCAGAGTTCAGTATATTTCTGACCGAGTCCACACGCTGATTCCCCAAAGGAGCAGAGAAGCACTTGTTCCACACAAGTCTGTGCAAACATGAACAGACAGATTTCTTCAGGCAAGATTTTGTTAAAAGACAGGTGTATCGACAACGTTTACAGCAAAAGATTCACCTCAAAAAAGTTGAAATATTTCCAGAACTCACCTGGCTCCGAGTTGTTTATGGCCAGCAGCCAGCACAATTAAGCTCACCCACTAATTCATTTATTTTGAATTAGTGCACAGGTTAGAACTGTTACATTGTGTTACCCTGTAGCCTTAATTGCCCTCTGGCCATCTGACTATCCTGTGATTATAGACCTGCCATTATTAGTGCGAAGAGCTATAAAGCATGCTGGGTAGGAGACTCTATTAGCATAATAAAGAGCCTGCCAGCATTCCGTCCTGCTTCTTAAAGGCAAGGAGTAATGCTAGTTTCTATTTGTGGCGCTACCATTTGTCCAACAGCACTTGTCTCTGTGCACATTACATTATCGAACAGGATTTGAAGACACAAGTCTGGTTCTGTCTGAGAAAGCAGTACTACAAATGCCACCAAGGCTAAAAGCAGCAGCTTCTAGTGGCCAGGAACATCTGTTCAGGAAGAACACGAGAGTTCTTACCCAAATCAAGTTCTCTATTCTGAAGTTCTTTGAGAGTTGTCAGCTAGCTTAACGGAGGTAGAAACCTGTCATTGTTTTGCAAACCCCAGAACTTATTTGTTATCTTAGGCTTTTATTAGCCTCTCCATTTGGAACACCTAAGCTGACTGGTGAGTTAGTTGGTAGAGACTCCACAGCCCAACCACAGCTTCTTCTCAGCAACACACGTTGATGTAGTTTCATCATCAGTTTGGTTCAAGGCTATTCTTCCTGAAAGACGGCAACTCCAGACTGTTCCTTGGCACCACTCCCCCCCAGTACACACATTTTGGCTACTGCCTTGTACTGCTGCAGGTCAGGAGAATTAAGGAGCCAACACAGCTGAAAGCAAGCTTGGTTTATTTAGTGTCCAAGCGGCAAGTCCAATCTGCTTTACCATAAGTGATAATGCCACCAGAAGAGAGCAGAATACACGACCAAGCAGGGACCAAGTTCACTACATTCATCGTCCAAGCACACTTCAGACAGCTTAAAGCAATCAGATTATCCACTTGCCTTTCCTATTGCTAAAAATGGGTACCAGCATGATGCTAAGACTACATAGCATCCTAAAACACTGCTCTGTAAGGGACAGAGAAAGATAATGGTTAAAAGAGGGGGATGAAAATCAAAACAAACACTAGCACCTCCACAGCAAAAATCATGCAAATACTCATACAAAAGAACATCACATAACACTGATCAGCACACATACTCTTGCATTTGTGAAAGAGCTTCTACAGTACTTGCATATACATTATAGCACATTATTACTTTTATTATATGGAGTATATTACTTTATTACTTTTACCTGCCAGCAGGACAGTCCCGTTACAGCTCTGTAGTATAGATCAGCCATTTCCCATGCAGATAATTAATTAGAATCGTGAAGTAAAACACCAAATCTGTCCCCCACCTCTCTGTAATCTCTGAGACAGCTGGTTATTTAGCACAGCAGGTGAGAGGGCTGAAAGGAGGTAGGTTACACAGCAAAGCATGGAGTGGTCTGTCTGCTGTATGCCTGGCTTTAGGTGAGCTAGCCTGTATAAATTCCTCCATTGGGCTAAACTAGCAAAAGTTCTATGACAGAGCTGCAAATTACAGGTCCACGGGACTATACCTGAAGTAGGATGCTGGCTGTGCTGCTTACAGACCAAACCCACTGTGCATCTAATCTAAAGACACTACTGACAAATACTGGCTTCAGTTCTTTTTCTAAAATTGACTGAGGCTGCAGAACAAGAAGCTTTTTGCTCAACGATGTAGTGATAAAATCCTGATATGAAGAAGAATGCGAACAGATGCTGTCCTTCCACGAGATACATTCAATCAGAGGAAAAAGTGTCTGTCTCTTCTCCCTTCCTTCTCTCCAGCCTCCAGAAACACAAGTCTGAAGTGGCACAAAGACTGATGAAAACTGTTGTGCTTTGGGACATCCTGTTGTGATTAGACATATAGTGCTACAGTCAAAGAGATCAGTGACACACTGATCAGAGCTAAGAACACGGTAGTGCACATTTCTAATATGTTGCACTTTAAGTGGACTAATATGCACACAACTTACTTTTTCTTCCACTATGTTGCTGGTTTGTGACTATAACAACACTTCTTGTGAAACAGCAGGAAGTCACAGGCTTTACTGTAATCCAGTAATCTATTAACTCCTTGTCCTTGTAAGGAAAGGGAAGGGGATACAAGAGAGCAAACAGCAGCTTCCAAATCCCATTACAATTCAGATGCTCCAGTTGCTGTAATTCAGTATGAGTTTAATCATCTTAAGTGTTCAACATGGATGCTTTTTTTTGTCTAAATAGCCATCACAAGTTAAGAAAACCACTCTGCAGTAGGGTCAAACATTAAGGCTTTCACCCAGCATTAAGATATTCCCCCATATGAAGTGAAAGCCTACGGGCAGCTTGTCTCTTAGTGACTTTAAGACAACCGCAACATCCATTTGGCAGTTTAGTTGGCAGGTCTGACTCCTATCGAAAGAAAGCTAAGACAATATGCAAAAGCAGAAGTACAACATAAGGCTGTCATGGAAAGCAGCTCTTCCTCCTCCTTTGACTGATCAGTATTTAAGTAACCATTTTCTTGAACAGCATTTTTACATAGTACAATTACACTCCCTTCAGCAGGACAAGGCAGTACTTGCACTGAGGTAATACATGTCACCGTGGACTCTTTTCCACCTTAGTTCATGTTCAAATAACAGAAGAACAGCGTGAGGCTTATTCAAAGTCTCCCAGTTTAACCATCACATCTAAAATGGACTATTCCAGAAACCTTAGCAAAATAATCCTACACCTGCTCATTAACTGATGCAACCAATGCAATATTCTCTGCAGCAGCCTTAAACTTCCTCTTACTAGTCCTGATGGGCAGCCTTTATCCAAAGGATTCCAAATTCAGCAGATACTATCCATTCCAGTGACTCTGATGGAGAAGTTGGATGTTACGTGAAAGATCCTGGCTCTCATCTATTACTTATCATCTTCATCTATTTTTCTCTTTTCTCCCTCTTACCATCCAGTAAGAATTAGAATTAATGAAATAATTTCTATGTGAAGAGATAGAACTTTGTTTAATATATCTGCTAGGTTTTGTCTAAGGAAAAAAAAATACAGCCCAAAGGGAAAGGAACAGTATCTTGGTATAGAAGAACGAAAGGAATCCTCCTTCCCTCTGTTCAACTTCCAAGGTGACACTGAAAAGGCAAGACAGTTATTGAGAACAGCAAAGGAAATAAAAAGCTTTTGTTCTACAGGCCTGTGGCAAAAGAAGCTTTTGCCTCTACACAGGTGCATTTCATCAGCCCAAGAGGAGACAGCTTCCTGATATTACAGTGGAGCATGGGGCTTCCAGTAGTAGTTTCTATCATAGTATTAAATATACTTCTACACCACCATCCCCAGAAAAATTTAAAAAAAAAAGAGAGGAAAAACCCACACAGAGAAGCAAGTTCTCCTAGTTTTCAGAGTGAATAGCAGACAATGCAGCAAGTTCTCCTAGTTTTCAGAGTGAATAGCAGACAATGCCGCTGTTGCAACTGAATTGCTTGAGTGACAGATGACACAGAAATTGACCACCAGACAAACATAAAGCCATTCTCACAAGAAGAACAGACCTGGGATGATGTGTCTAACTGCTACGTTAGCAAAGACAGCTAAGAGAGCTTATAAAACACCATCTTGCATTTGCTAGAGTGATCTTGCTACTTTCTAGAATATGCACAAGAAAAGAATAAACATAATTCAGCTAAAAACAAGCATTTCATATGCTTGTATCCATATCACATGGAGATCTTGTATGGGCTTTAGCTCATAAGGTACTTCACCATGGCAGTAATGAGAGCTTCTCCAAACTGGAACATGTAAGTCTGGACGACGCGCCACTGAACCACAATTCAGAGCTTTTGAGCTCCACTGCCATCACAGCCTGTTTTACAGTACAGCCACGTCTTGCTGTTTTCTCAGCAAACCACATGAAATAAGAGCACCTGCACTACCTGAACTAAGTGCTTTAGTTGAGCTTTCAGTCTTAGCTTTCTTGTCTCTTCTTTGGGGTCTACGTAAGACAAGCACAGAAAGCCTTTTTACTGTAGCTATTCCCTATATGTTACAAAGCAATCCACCTGATTGAGCTTCTAGAAAAGCCTATATATCTACCAACAAGTTGTCAGGTTATTTTCACTTTTCTTACAAGGTCAACTTTATCCACAATCATACTCCTGCACTTAGGTTCTAAAAAATCACTTGAAATGGTTTTTCTTCATCTACCTTGCACTAGTCTCAGTTTGGAAAAGTCAGCACCCATATTCAAACAAACAAACAAAAAGTAGCTCTACAGGCTTGAGAAAGCAGCCCAGTTTAAGCAGACTTTTTAAAAAATCTCATAGAAAGTCATTCTTACATTCAAAGTTACATATGTCATACGAGCTTTTAATATAGAGATCAAGATGTTTATCAGATAAGCAGATAACTCAGGTGCCAAAAACATGCTTAGCTGACATGGGAGTGACAACTTTTAATTGTTAAATACAGACAGGCAACATTAGCTGTTACTCACTTGCATTCAGCTATAGTTGTAAGAACCAAAAATTGCTGTCAAAGATCATTTTTGAAGCACTGTAATGGACTTGTAAAAATGGACGGGCAAGACAGGCTTTACTCCCTGTAATTTAATCAGTAATTTCATATACTGTAACAGAATGATATGCTGTTATCAGTAATTTCATATACTTGTAACAGAATGATGTGCTGCTTAGAGCCACAGACGCTGTAGGTACAAATGCCCAAGAAATAAAAGTTGATTCATGATTAAGCATTTCTAAAGAGAAAAGCTCTAAATTTATGTAAGTATCCCTTAAAAGATTCGTGTTGTTACCTTGGAAACACGCTCTGCATCCACCTAAGCACAGCTCACACATATCTACATTTTCAATATTCAGCAACAACTATGATGCAAATTCCCTATCTGTGTAAAGTCTTTCTGAAAGTCTTACATTATAATCTGAAGGGGCTGTAGACAAATTAAAACTTCAGTCAAGTATGGCAGTATTATAAAAGAGATAAATGAGTCAAACAAAGCCAAAATTAAGACCAAAATTGAGACTGCCAGCAGGTATTTTTCACATCTGTACAAGTGTCAGCTGCACTTGGTGTCCAGCTTCCCTCCTATCCAGAACAGGAACGTTCTCTTAATTCACATGTCAGAAGATCCTGTTTAACTGAGTAGCTGTTTCTTTTTGTTCTTGACAAATATCTACTCTGAAATGGGAAAGGTGGAACTCGAGCCAATGCTTGTAAAGCACAAAGTTTCTAGATAGTGCTCTTAAATATATTTGGGAATCTTAGATACAACAGCCCATGGTTAACTGGCAACACTTAAATCTCCCTTAACAGAAAAGGTTCAGGTGCCAATGGACAGCTATCACAGATCACCTACTGGTGGGATCCATCAGCTCTTTCACAACTATTTAGATTTAGAAGATGCATTACCTTTTTCATTACAAAAATTAGAAAGACACAAAGGCAGCTACAAATAGCTGCCTGGACAGAGACAAAACAATCCAGAACCATCTTTTTATGTAATGATAATGGGCTAACATCTTATTTGCTTCACAAATTAGTTACATCTTTACTACTCTTGTAGACACTGCTAGCATGAATGGTTTGTTATCCAAACTGAACAGAGATGGTTGTTCCATCCGTTCCTGCGCTGCTTACAAAATGGAAAGTCTGTGGGGAAATCAGCAGTTAATTTGTCCTATCCTTCCACCTCCAATCTTGTTATTCCACGTCCTGAAACATAGGGTAGGTACCCCAGAGCTTTGTTGTTGTCTTGTTTTCAGAGAAATTCAGTAGAAGGGAATACAAGAGAGGAGAAATGCGTTAAGCAATTGCAAGACATAAGAGATACGTGAGGAATAAAAATCATAGTGCTTCTAGCTAAAGAGATGGAAGAAGTCATCCCGAAACAACAGTTACAAGGGCGACATTCATAAATTCTATGACAAGGTGAAACTATGTTACGCATGCAGCTGGCATACAATGGTAGTATACTTGTAGATCTCCAGGAAACACCCGGGTCAACCAGACAAACCTCAAGAGCATTGAAGTTGTCTTCAGCTGATGAACGTGTTCTGTATGTGCAGAAGGCAGCTTACAGAAGATAACAAAGGACTTGCAACTCAGTTCAGAAAGAATGCCGAGGAAACCTCTGCTGTTAAGAAGACCCAGGAGCTTGAATTTTACATACAAGGTTCCTGTTTACATGACTGACTGTAAGTCCAAATCACCTGAATTTAGTTGAAGGAAACTGCACGTTTAAGAGGTGTCATGTTATCGGCTGAATGTGCTCTGCAGCCTTTTCTGTTACTCCTGGAATAATTTCAAAGTCATCAACACAAAGCCCTCTGAAGCTGGAGCCTTCTCCAAGCTAGTTTGTGGTTATACCAATACAAGCACAGTCAAAGCACCACAACTTGCACTCAGCAGCCTCCAAACCCACTTTCATCTTTTAGAGAGGAAACCTTGGTGCCAATCCTTTTGGAATAGCCTCGAGTAGCCCAGAGACACGCAGGTGGACAAAACATATAGCCGTTTCATCACACCAACCACAGCGACCTTAGCCCTTCCCCGGGCAATTCTTGCCACATTGCACACTTAGATCTCTAACTCAGATTAATATTAACCTGCTCTCACCTGCCATTCCCACGGCAGGGGAGGGTGCCAAGTACCCCCCAGCCTTCACACCCCCCCTCCAAGCAGCAGCCTCCTCCTCCTCTCCCTGCAGAGGGCCCTACGCAAGGACGTCGCATCCCCATCCCTTAGGGGGCACCTACCGGCAGCCCTCTTCATCCCTTTTTTCATTGAGCAGATCCCAAGAGCTGCCTTCCGTGTCAAACCAAGATTTTAAAGGCGGCTTAAGCCAAGCGTAAACAGAGCCAGCGAAGGCCCAGCTCGGTGCGGCCCTGCACAGGCCTGCTGCTTTCCTGCGGTGCCGCTGAGCATCGGCAGCCGCTGGCAGGTCTGGGAGACCCGCGATGCTCCCCGCGGCCCGCCACAAGCCCGCCCACCCACCCCGACC